>PVKN010009409.1:0-23800 GCA_004027915.1 Capromys pilorides
TTGGCCTCCACCACCATAGGGCCCAGAGCTTCTGCCTCCAAAGTTTCCTCTCTTCATGGGTCCAAAATTTGAAGACTGACTGTTGCAAATGCAAAATCCATTGTAGCATCCATCACCTCCATAATTGATTCCATCATTACCAAACCCATTGTAGCCATCTCCACTGCCACCATATCCACCCCCACCATGGCTGCCACCAAAGCCACCTTGACCACTGAAGTTGCCTCCATGACCGGAACTGTCATTGCCACCCAAACCACCTCCACGACCAACACCAAAATTTCCAGAACCACTATGACCTCTTTGGCTAGATGAAGCACTAGCCATCTCCTGCTTCCACAGGGCTTTCCTCACTTCACAGTTGTGGCTGTTCACAGTGTGGTATTTTTGAGTGACAATCTTGTCCACAGAATCATGGTCATCAAAGGTTACAAAAGCAAAGCCCCTCTTGTTTCCACTGCCTCAGTCAGTCATAATTTCAATCCCTTTGATTTATTCATATTGTTCAAAATAATCTCATAGGTGATGTTCTTCAGTATCTTCTTTAATGCCACCAACAAAGATCTTCACCGTTAAGTGTGCATCTGGTCTTTGAGAATCTTCTCTTGAGACAGCTTGGTTCCACAACTCTTCCGTCCACTTTGTGTGGCCTTGCATTCATGGCTACATCCACCTCCTCCACAGTGGCATAAGTGATAAGCCCAAAGCCCCTGAAATGCTTGGTGTTGGGTTCTCCCATTACCACGCAGTCTGTGAGTGTTCCCCATCGCTCAGAAGGGCTCCTCAGACTCTCATCAGTTGTTTCAAAGCTCAGCCCTCCCATGGAGAACTTCTATAGCCATTCAGGCTCCTTGGGAGACTCTGACTTAGATGTGACGGCAGTCGGAAGAGAGACGGATGGTGCTTCCTCCACGGTGTTCACCAGCAGAAAGCTCTTTTCAGTTTTTACGTATTTGGTGCAGGGTCTCACTATGCAGCTCAGACTCATAGTGATTCTCCTGTTTTCAGCCTCCGCAGCATTGGGATTATAGGCATGCACCACCATATCCAGACTCATTGGCCAGCTCAGCGCACCAGGGGTGGCAGGGTGGGGCAAGGTGGGGCTGGTGGGGCATGCAGTGCCTGGGATCAAAATCCAGTCCCTATGCTTGCCTAAGCAAGCAGTGCATATTGTTAGGTAAGATAATTCAGACATACAAGCGTAAGTATCACCTAACTTCTCTTATATAAGAAGCCTAAATTTTTTTTAAGATAGCCACTAGGAAACAGCAAGATCACTTTCAAATGGAAAGGGTGCCCAGGAGAAGAGAGAGGAAGAGGAATAAAAAGAGTTAGGTGCATGCCAGGCCCAGGTGCCCACCCCTAACTTGAGCACAAGCATCATGTCCTGCAAATGTCACTGACAATGAATTTACAGAAAGTTCTGGGAGGAAAGAACATTTGCTAGGACAGAAGATAGACAGTGTATTTAAGACATGTTTAAAATAATCACATGAATAATGAATACATGCTTCCATGAATTCCCTTTCATAACTGACTTTTCAAATCAACACTCTCGTAGTTTTGATCTGAGTTTTACAGACATGATGAACACTACAGGCTGTCCCTTTGCCTTCTTGGCCAGTCATGATTGCAGCTTTATGGTTTCTAAGAATCGAGCGTGAGAAGTTAACTACCTTCTTCCTGGTTTTGTCTCCCCAAAACCCTATTGAGAGGATGGGCCATGTGTCCAGGTGTTAGCTCTGAAGCACCATCGATGAGCATGAACAGATAGGGGAGGGGGGCACAAGCCACCCCTCCCTACAGCAGAAAGCTGAGCAATAAACGCTGCCCTGGAAACTGAGTCAGGTGAGAATTACCACTGGCCGCAAACCCTAGCGGGAGGAAAGAATGACAGGCAGAGGCATTTCCACAGTCTCAAGGTGTCACTAATTTGGTAAAAGATACCAGTGGCTCATGTCTGGAGTGGGGCAGCTTGCAGCCCCTAGGGATCCCATGGCCTGGCTGAAACCCAGGGATGCGGAGATCTCAACACAGGAAGACGTAGCAGAACACTGCCCGGCTTCCCACCAATACCCACCCTCTGGTGAGGACAGGGTGGCCCATGAAGCCAAACGAGCAGAGACACTACAGGATTGTGACCGGGGTTTTCAAAACCCCAAAAGGTCAGGAAGGGAAAAGGCTGAGGAAACATCCCCACGGGAGAGGTTGTGTACCTCAGCAGGAAGGGGCCATGGGTGTGACAGCGAGTGAAACTTGAGCGACTGGAGATTTGACTTTGCATTGTAGCGGTATTATTTCACAGTTCTGACAACCAGGTGAGGGCTGTGCAAGTTGTCCCTACTCTTATGAGACCATGAAGTATTTAGGGACAAGTGGGCGATTGGTCTGCAATGCTTCCAAATCCCAGGAAAAAAACTGATACCTTTTCATCCAAGAGCAAGTGAGCATGGGGGAGGGGGTGCTCAAATGTTGGTATTCAAGGAATCAAAGGGCATGCATCTCGTTTTATTTTGTATCCTCTTGGAATTTAGAAATTATTTTGAAATTGTTATTTTCTCTCTCTCTGCCCCCCTCTCTGTCTCTCTGTCTCTCTCTGTCTCTCTTTGTCTCACTCTCTGTCTCTCTGTCTCGCTCTCTGTCTCTGTCTGTCTCTCTGTTTCTCTGTCTGTCTCCCTCTGTCTCCCTCTATCTCCGTCTCTCTCTGTCTCTGTCTCTGTCTCTCTCTCTCTCTCTCTCTCTCTCTCTCTCTCTCTCTCTCTGTCTCTGTCTCCCTCTCTAGGTCAGTCTGGAGCTCACTATGCGGCTCAGGCTGGCCTGGAGATTGTGGCACTCCTCCTGCCTCAGCCTCTTGAGTGCTAAGATGATAGGTGTGCACTGCCACACCAGCACAGTTTTGCTGTCTCGGGTTGCTCTGAGTGAAGCAACTCAGAGTACTTCAACCCAGGGCATGCTTGGGAGGCTTCAACCCAGGGCACACACGCGAGGTCGCCTGGGAGCCACTGCGGCCCAGAGGTGGGTGGGCAGGAGCTGAACCAAGATGCGCTGCGAGCCCCAAACACAGGCCTGATTCTGAAGACATCATACGGACCAAAGAAGTTAAAATAAACTATCTCATTAACTTTTTGTATTTATTAAGTGTTGGGAAAGAATAGTTTTGGATCTACTAGGATAAATAAAAGCACTTTATTAGATTAGTTTCATCTGTTTCTTTTAATGTGACCACTAAGCACATTAAAGTTGCACAGGGTGTCTTGTCTGTTTTGCTGGACAGTGCTGATGGAGAGTGGGGGGTCCTGTATTGGTTAAACATCTACTGAGAGAAGCACTGCAAATGCAGGGTGAACATGCTGAGGTCCCACAGTCAAAGGTCCCCAACAAGGACAGATACAAATACATAAACGGTAATTAGGAGACTGTGCCCCAGAGCCATGCTAGCACATGCTCATAAGTGCTGGAGATAACCCATGCGGAGCTGGCCACAGGGGCATCAGGAAAGCCCTACATGGCTCAGGAGAGGAGGGCTGCTCCCACTGAGGGCTAGGTACCTTTCAGGAGCAGATGTCAGTGTACAATAGAGCTACAAAAGCAATAGAACAAAATAGAAGAATATGTTATAATTTTTAGAGAGACATTTTTATAACTAGAGGACAAACTTCAGTAGCTCAGAAAAAGATTTGATCATGTAAAAATGAATGCTTCCATATGAAAAAGTTAATAAAAATGATGAGAACACAAACAACAGACTGAGAAAAATCTCTTCGCAAAATTCATATTTGATTTGATCCCTGGCACCACATGCTACACCAGCCCCACTAAGCCGTCCACCAAGACTGGACATAGTGGCACATGCCTGTAACACCAGCACTGGGGAGGCTGAAAGCAGGAGGATCACTACAAGTCCAAGCTGTGTAGTGAGAGACCTTGTGACAAACACATCGAAACATTCACATTTGATAAAGGGTTCCTATCCAACACATGCACAGAACTCTTAATAAAATTCAAGCAGCCCACTTGAAAGGTGGTCCAAAGGCCTGAGCAGACAACTCTTCTAAGGCGATGCACAGAACCTTCAGTAAGCTTTTCGAATCTGTTGATCCTGACGAACTCAACATCATTCATGGCCAGGGAACCACAATTTAAAAACCACAGAAAGGGACCACGACACCCTTATTATAAGGGGGGTTAAGCCTGAACACCAGCACACTACACACTGGACAATGGGAACACTTGCTCATGGCTGGTGGGAACACAGCCTGCTATCACCACATGGAAAAGAATTGGACAGCATCTCTTAAAAGCAACCACAGTCTCTATCATAAAACCTAACACTGTGGTCTTCCATACACAAGCAAATGAGTTGAGAGCCTATGTCTACACAAAAGCCCACACGAATGTTTACAGCAACTTTGTTCATAACTGTTTGTACTTGGAGCAACCAAGATGTGTATCATTGGGTAAACGGAATAAAAAACAGTGATATGCAAAAAGTGACATAATGGATCTTACGGTGCTAAAGAAACGAGCCACGGAACCATGAGAACACGGGAAGAGCCTTGCAAGCACATTGCTAAGTGAAGGCTGCACACGCTGGCATTTCAACTATGAGCTATTCTAGAAAAGTTCAACTATGGAGACAGAAAAAGACCAGCGGTTGCCAAGTGCTTGTGCGGAAGGGAGGAGAAGGACTGAAGAGCCAAAGCGGGAGGAAAACCAAGGCTGGTGGAAACACTGCATTTGGGTATAAATGATGGATCCATGTCATCATGCATAGCCAGGACTTGCTCAATGCATGACACCAAGAACGTGCCCTGAGGTACACTACGGACTCGCCAACAATCTTGCACCAGCATTGCCTCATTGAGTATATCAAATGCAGCTCACTGATCTGAGATGTGAATAATAGAAAGAACTGAGCTGGTGAGGCGGGGTGGGCAGGGCTGGGGAGAGTGTGCGGTAGCTCTCTACTTTTTTCAGTTTTCCTGTAAACAGAGAACTGCTCTTTAAAAGATCTATTAAATAAGACTAAAAAGATGGGATGCACATAGTGATAATTACTCGTCTTATTTTATTCTAAACTTTCACAAACTAAAAGAACTAGTGAGTCCATTAGGAAAAGGGGCAAAGGGCGTGAAAAGTAATGCACTAGATGATAAATACGAATGTCTAGTAAACCCTCGGCAAGAGGCAACCACACAGAAGAAATGCTAATTGAAAATATGATGAGGCATTTTCTTACTCTTTCTTCTTCCTGTAGGTTGACAAAAAACAAAATAGGGGCACATCTAGTTCTGTAAGGAAGGGGGAACCAAGCCTTCTAGTGAATGCTCTCTGGGACTGCATATTGGAATCACATTTTTTAGGATAATTTAAATTAATATTTTGATCAAAATTAAAATGCACACATCCACTGATGCAGAAACTCCGCCCATGGACACAAAGATATATGTTCAATGGAGTTGTTACTACAATAACAGGGAAAAACTGGAAATCACCTAAATTGGGATGCTGGCCCTCTTCACTCATTAATAGGAAGAGAAGTGAAATAGCATTTAGCCATTATATGAAATATAAAGAAGCTGGGTTGGGGAGATAGGTCAGTAGAATAAGCACTTGCCTGGCAAGTCAGGGTCCTGAGTTCAATCCCTGGTACAGTAAAACAAACAAACAAACACAGAAATATAACGAAGCCATTAAAAAGAGTGAGACACAAACAGAACTTCAATCTATATATTTTAAATGAAAAAAGAAAATACGTACCATGTGGCTCCCATTAATCTGAGAAACACACATTGCCACACTAAGAACAGTGCTCACTGTGGGCCAGAGGATTGGGAGGGGCGGGGCCACAGCTCATTGGAGGAGGGGCAGAAGATTTTTTTTTTTTTTTGCTGGACTGGGGTTCGAACTCACGACCTTGCATTTGCCAGGCAAATGAGATGGTGACTTGTGCCACGGAGCTATCTCCCCAGCTCTCAGAAGAATTTTTTAAAATATATAAAATATTGTTTCTGGAAAGGAAAGGAGCTGTATTTCAAGTACCCAGCACACTGGTGTTCAACAAATATATGAGGAATGAATAAGAAATAGTGACATTTAAGATACTTTAACAAGGAGAATCAGGAACATGGCAAACGTGTGTCCTTGAGGATGTTAATCATACAGCGGTCGAAGCAACAAACTAGAAGCAGCTCGGTTAGTTGAGAAAGGTCCACTGGTAAAATTTCTATTCAGTCACTAAAAAATCACACCACTGGGCCCAGGAGATAGCCTGGCCTGTAAAGTGCAAGGACCCAGGTTTGTGCTGTGCTGGCCGCACTGGGCATGCCATGCCAGCCACTGCAACCAGGAGTGGTGGCACATGCCTGCAATTGCAGTGCTGGAGAGGCTGAGATAGGAGTACTATGAGTCTGAACTGCATAGCAAGACCCTGCACACACACACAAAAGAATAAAAAGATCACACCATCAAAAATAATATCTCAAGAGGGCCTGCCAAATAGCTTAGTGGATTAAAGGGCCTGCTTAGGCAGACACAGAAGCTCGGGTTCAAACCCTGGTGTGCCATGCCAACCCCATCCCCGGAGCTGAGATGGTGACTGAGACTGGGCATGGTGGCACAGACCTGTAATTGCAGCGTTTTAGGAGACTGAACCAGGCAGATCACTATGAATCTGATCTACATAGTGAGACCTTGTAGACCCTGTATTAAATACAAATAATAATAGTAATATCTCAAGAAATGACAAAATGTTCAAAATACGCTGAAAAGTCAAAATAGCAAGCCATAAATCAGGCTGTTAATATACACATACATATACACATATGTACATATAGGACACGTATCAAAAAAATCAAATCAGCAGTGCTCTCTCCGAGTATGCCTTTCACTGACATCTTTTTGTTTTTTAGTATTCTCTGTTTTATGTCCCATCCCTTTGGGTACTGCAGTGACTATATTAATATCTCTAAAAATATAGCTCAGCGGTTGAGATCTCTGGAAGACTCCTGGCTGGATGCCTTTAGAAGTAGCCCTTGACTTGGGATGCTGGCCCTGTGTATTTGACTTGAATGCCACCTCTCCATTGCTGTTGTAGCCATCAATTCCCCTGAATGCCCTTCTGTCTGTTAAACTTAGACTGTTGTGTACTAAAGTTACCAAGAACATTCTGAGCACTTCCACTTCAGTTCTGTGCATGGAATGCCCTTTTTAAGACTTCAGGTCTATTATTTGGTTTTTGCATAGTGGAACGCCTCATGTGCTATGTAAGAAATTTTGTTGAAGGCAGGGGACTGTTTGCATTTCTTACCCCCTTTTGGTGCCTGATGAATTTAGGGTCCTTGATTATCTTATTTTTAGATAGAAAAAGGCTGAGTGACTTCTGGTAGGTTTTTTTTCACACTTATTTTGGATGTTTGGGGGTTCATTGCTTCTTGGTGCTTCTTTCAGGCTAAGGTGCTTCTTCAGCTCTCTGCTCCAGAGCTTGGAAGAAAGACTGAGCTAACCAGGGTTGTGCACCGGCCCAGCCAGAATCCTCTCCTGGCCTGGGCTTGGGGAAGGAAGTTGACTGGCAGAGTAGTTCACAGGTATTGGGGTGAAGCCTCAGGGCAGGGGCGTTTTGTCCAAGAATGGTGACCACACAGTCATCGCGGCATAATCACATCATTAAGGGCCATCTGATATTGAAAACAAAGTCGTTATTGCCATACTTTAACAGTCTTCAGCCTGAAAACCACTCATGGTCTAATTCAATAAATAAGCTACTTAAGTATTGAAAATCACAAGGAAGAACAGATTTTGTGTCATATTAGCAAATTTGATTTTCATTAATGCAAGATGAATGTCTTCTATGAGACACTTTCATATCATATTAATGACATGATGGCAAACAGCACTCACAGGTTGCCAGGCAACACGAGGACCCTTTAATGATCTCCTCTGTACTCGAGAGGCCAGAGGGAAGATGCCAGCGCTCTGAGGTTTGTTCCCATTTCTTGGCAACTGCTTCTGCTGTGAGGCCACTGTGGCATGGGAAGGCTGTTGATTACTGATGCCAACTGCCATGGTGAGTGTACACCTCTTCACTCCACTCCCTTTCATGTCTTACTGCACAGAGGGTGAGGACTCAGGGTGGGCTTACATAAGAAGACATGCATTCCAGTCCCTGTGTTCTTCCTCTGCTTAGGCAGGTGACAGGCTGCTTGAAGCCAGGACAGGGAGCGGAGTGGACTCCTGGAGGGTTGAGGCTGAGCCTTGATTCACCAGGATCTGTGTCACTCCCTGCTTTCCTGCCTCCTTGGGGGACAGGCTGTGGCCCCCACCCCAGAAGTCACTCTGCGACTTCCTGATTACACAGAGCAGGGATGTTAGCTGGTCCCAGCTCCCCAATGAATGATTAGCATGCAAAGGCCATGCCACAGCGTAGCGGCACAGAGTGACACCCACTTCTATGGTCATGATGGCTCGCCTCACTCTATAGCAGCTGGGACTTCAGATGGGAAGAGGAAGGCTGGGGGCACAATCATCTCAAACGTCCTTCACTCATCTGTCTGGCCTGGCCTGGGCGATTTGTCACAGCTCAGCTGGGACACTTCCTCAACTACTTGGTTCTTCCATGTAACCTGGGCTTCCTCAGGTGAGGACCAGAGATAGTTGGATTTCTTATGTGACAGGCTGGGATATTAAGAGTGAATGTTCTAGAAACAAGAATGATGCTACATGGCTTCTATAAGCAGCCACTTCAGGGAGACACAGCTTCATGCTGTAGGCACCAACTACTCCTGGCCAATGAGTCCCTCTCCCAACCTCTTTCCTGCTGAGTTGAGCTTCTGTCCCCTTGGGGCATCTGTAATGGCCTCAGCTGGGGCGAGGCCCTAATTTCTCTTGGGGACTGTACTGCCCTTTTCAGTTTCTGTGTGGCCTCCAGTCCAAAAGCAGAGCAGTGGGCCACCTCCCACACTGGCTTCACTTCTGCCACACAGCTGGTAAAGAAGTCCTGAGCCTGCCCAAGTCAGGGTGAAGGAGGAGCCATAGCACTTGCTCCTCAGGTAGGCACGCTGGACACTCTACCTACCAAGCCGTGCCAGTCAGTCACCCTCTGGGGAATGATGCACCTAGGTAAGTCTGTGGACTTTGAGATTCGTACAACGTGACATGGGAGCTATGGGGTGAGCCAACAAACAGTGTATGTAGAGAAAGCAAGCATTGTGTAGGTTCTACCTGCCCTGAGCTTCCAGAGTGTGGTCTGTCCCAAGGCCCACACCTCTGCCATTTGTCCTGTGAGACCTTGGCTCTCCACAGTGACCTCTCCTTTTGACCTTAAACCTACAGCTTTGATTGACTTCTGCTGCTCAGGACTGAACATTTTGCAAGTAATTTCTGATATAAATGTGATGACTTACTGAAGAAAGATAAATTCTCATTTATTATTTTTAGACATGTTGACTGACTTCTTGGTATGCTCGGTGAAGTTTTATCTTTTTGAAAACCCCTCCCCACTCCTCCCCCTTGCTCTCTTCATTTCCCATGGTCCCCTCTAAGGCCCTTTCTCTCTCTTAGCCCTGTTCCCTTTCTGATGATTTACCTTCTCATTAGAAGACTATATGTGAGTTAGGTTTCTGTCACTGTCACAAAATACCTGAGAAAATTAATTTTAAAAGAGGAGAGATTTATTTGGACTCCAGGTTTCAGAGGATTTAGCCCATGGTCACCTGGTCCTGTTGCTTTGGGTCTGTAGAGGACAGGACCTCGGGGTGGGAGCATATGTTGCAGGGGATGACTCATTCATGGCTCAGGAAGTGAGCAGGGACCCAATGTCCCTTGTAAGGACCTGCCTCCTATGACATCACTTCCTCCCCTGGGCCTGCTTCCTAAACGGCCCACCACCTCCCAACAGTGCCTCAGGCCTATCCCTTTAGTTTGACCTCTGAGTGTCACTTCAGATCAAATAACAAAGTTGAATTTTGGGGTGGAGGGTTGTTTTGCTGTTCCTTTGTGGGGGTGTCAGGAAGAAGAGGGGATTAATTTGTTAAAATCTGCCATATTTAATCAGGAGGCCCTAAATTATTTTTCAATACAACCCTCAACAACTTTAAAAGCTTTATTTTAAATTTAGTCTCATAGATTTCTAAGTATAGGGCAAAAATGTATTGGCAAATTCATCATGGATCCACATGAGAACTTTTTTTTTTCTTTTCTACAAAAGACATGAAAATTTCTTTCTTTCTTTCTTTTTTCTTTCTTTCTTTCTTTCTTTTTTCTTTCTTTCTTTCTTTCTTTCTTTCTTGCTTTTCTTCTGTATTTTAGGGAAGGGTCTACAGGGTGTTCAGGGTCTCACTACTAGATTGGACTCATAGTGATTCTCCTGTTTACAGTCTCCCAAGGGCTGGGATTATAGGCTCATGTCACCATGCCCAGTCTCAATTGCTCTCTCAGCTCACCCCAGGGGTCGGGCCAGTACAGCAGGCCCAGGGCATGAACCACTGGCCCCTGGGCCTGCTTGCAGGTGCTTTAATCTGCTGAGCTTGGCCAGCTGAGAATTTCTTTTGTACTGGAGATTAAACCCAGGAATGGTCTTCCAATGAACTACATCCCCAGCTCTTTCCAAAACAAAATCATTCATTTTGAGACTGAGTCTCACCAAATTGCCTGGTTGGCCTCCAGTGTGTCATCCTCCTGTCTCATTCTCACCAGTAGCAGGGATTACAGGGATGTATCACTGTGTTTAGGGTGAGAATGACTCATAAAACTGAAAAGCCTCGTTGGTGATTTTCATCCTTAACATATTGCAATGGGTTTCCTGCTCTTCCTAGGAAACAGAGCCCAGGGCAAGGATGAAGTGTTCAGGCACATTTGGGATTAGCAATTCCAGGGCAACCAGAGTGGTACAGAGTGAGGAAATGCAGGATGGTGCCCTGCGTCACATGGGGAGCAGCCACTTGGCTGAGCCAGATGTTCCCAACAGGGCTCGTGGAGGAGTGGTGGGGAGAGTGGAGGCAGAGGGAGCTTCTCTTCCATGGCTCCTTCCTGTCCTCTGAGAGCTAAGCTCGGGCATTGCTATTTTGTACCACACAGCCTTTTTCTGTTTTGCAGGTCTCAGGGCCTGCACTTCAAACTGAGCTGCTCCAACCTCAGACCTTTTTTGTTTATTTGTTTGTTTTTATTTTTTGAGGTTGGCCCTGCTATGTGAAGCTGCAGGGACTGAGGCAGGAGAATTAGCCCATCCAGAGCTCTTCCCCTGAAGTTTTCAGAAAGAAAAGACATCCTATCTGTGGTGGATTCCAAGTGATAACATATACAAGGCTTGGGCTTCCCAGGGCTTGCACCCTGGGGTCAATCAGCAAGAGGCCATATGTTTCATGCATATGCCGACCAGAAAGCCCTGGTTCAGGGCCATCTCTACCTCTCCTTTGGTTGGGTTCAGGTGATATTAAAGTCTCCTCTGGGCTTTCCATTGGCTTGAGCTGGCTCCTATCACACGCAGACAGAGATACCTGACTAATACTCTGGCCAGGAAAAACACCGACACTGTATATGTTTTTGAAACATTTTGTCTACTAGTATCTTGAAAGGAATTTTCTTAAATCCTAAAATTAAAATGCTGCCCCACTTCAAACCCTTTCTGCTCAGTGTTAGAAAGGCCTGGGTGAACACTTCAGCCCCACACATAATTGGAGAAAATCACAAATTGTTCAGACACTGAACCCCTGCAGAGACCCAGGCAGCCTCGCAACCTTTCCCCAGTAAGATCTGTCCTGGGGCAGCGCCTGGTGGGAAAGGCCTCCTCTGGGTGTGCTGGAGGCAGACTGAGGCAGAGTCCTGAAAGCCCAGCAGATGCCTGCTCAGGGTCCAGCTAACATCACGAATGCATTTGAGCCCTGCTCAGTTATCACGTGCAGGAAGCCCCTTGCTTGTGGCCCTGCTTGTCAGTTGGGGCTGCCAGCAGCTGGGAGTGAATCAGGAAGCCTGCCGAAGAGCAGAGCCGCCTTCTCCCAGCAGCCTCCAGGCCTCCAGCATCAGGTGTATTTTTCTATTTTTCTTGGATTTGCTCCTGGTGATTGAACTATAGATTATTAATGCTGCAAAGCCCCAGGATGCCAGCGTGACTGTGCCGGGCTCTTTTCTGCTTCTGGCACCATCAGTTCTTCCCCAGCCTGGCAGGCACTGTGCCAGCAGCTGTCGGAGCCTCCAGGGTCAGGAGGGTACCACGGGCTCCAAACAGTGGCTCCTATTAACAGCTGTAGGGGTGTTACCAGGGGCACTCAGTGCTCTCTTCTCCCCAAATTACCAGAGAGAATGGATGATAAGTCATGAAATACAGACAGGTTTTACCAGGAGGGTGACAGTATCTTGAAAAGACAGTGTTTTTAAAAGAAGGAAAAATTGTTGTGGATCATACTGGAACTTTGCTATCTGTCACTGGTAGCTATGTGGAGTGTCACTGAGGACACAGCTGGGGATGCTGCTAGTGGGACAGTCCCTGGGGTGGGCTCACAGCTGCAAGTTTTTGTACCTAGTCTCATGCCGTATTTTTTTTTCCATCACAAATAGGACTTTATCACTATTAAAAATCTGGATCCTAAACAGACTCTTGGACTGGTGGTTCACATCCATCAGTGTTAGCTCCAGTCTCATCCCCAGTAGCCTTTCCAGAGCTACTACCTTCACCATGAAGCTCCATGAGCTTTCCCAATTTAAACTTGGGCTTCTTCAGCATTTTTACTTTTCTGACGAAGACATCATGAAGAGAGCAGATAGACTGGCAAACCTTTTCTATGCTGTCGAAATCAGTTTATTGACCACTTCCTTCAAATCATTTGTTTGCACCTCTTGGGTCATGACTTCCATCATCTTCTTCCAGATCTGGCAGTCCTGTTGGTGCTGAGCGTAAGGGGTCTTCCTTATCTGACTGTTGCATTTTTTAGTAAAGCCAACACAGAACAGTCAAAGTAAATAACCATCGGTAGTCTTGACATCAACATGAGCTTCGATCATGCCATATTCGGTCTGCCATATTTGATCATGGAACACAGTTTGTCAAGGGTGAGGTCCATGCCATGGAAGTTAGTCAGGCAGTTTTTGTCCTGAACATCTTCAGTAATTAGCTTGTATTTTCTCAAGGCAACTTCATCATTCTGCAGATCAGCAAGGCTCACTTCAAACACACGACCTTTGAGCCCATCAGATGCAATTTTGGTTCCTTGAGTTCTGATGATGAGTGTTTTCCCAGTATTTCTTGTGTTGAACATAGCCGGTGCCTTCACATCATACTGTCTTTTTTAGAAAATGGATCAACTACTTTCTTGTTTATTTATTTATTTTTTGTGGTATGCGGGATTGAACTCAGGACCCTGAGCTTGCCAGGCAAGCACTTATTCCACTGAGCTATCTCCCCAGCCCCTTCAACCACTTTCTTCTTGGCTCCTTCTTCCCACCTCCTGTAAGGCACTTGTTCTTGCCTACTGCCATGGTGCTGCTCAGAGAGCCAAAAGGCTCATGCTGCATTTGAAGCCAGCCCAGGAAGTGGTCCCAAACCCCCTTGCAAAGATAAATGAGGCCTAGGGGGTTGAGACAAGACTACCAAGGAAAGGCTGTGCCTACCCAGGGAGAACCAGGAGGTGCCCCACATGCCCAGCCAAGTACCTGGGGCCGATCTGGTATCAGACCCAGTGTGGAACCCAGGGCTAGTCACATGGAGGGTGTCCTGTCACCACTGGCAGGAGTGTCCATGGATACTGGGAGCTTAGGATGCACCCTGAACTCTCTATCCATCTGTAGGAAGCCTGGTGACCTTCAAGGACATAAAGTGCCACCAGTCACGGGTGTGAATTGGCCTGAGTCAGCTCGGGCTTTCCTTTGAGCTGGCAGAAGGCACTGGTTTTGTGCTGTGTCCTCACAGTGGAGAAAAGGAACCCCTTCCTCATCTCAGTGCTGTGATCCTATGGGCTAGGACCCTAGCTCTCCTATGTCACTTAACCGTAAAAGTGTCCCAAAGACTTTATCTCCAAATACACCTGCTCTAGGCAGGAGAACGTTAGCAGACCATGTCATAGGGAGCAACTCAGGCCACAGCACTGGGGTTTTCAGCCAAAGAGAGTAAAGTGACAGGGGTTTAAATGCATGATGGAACAGAGGATGACCCAGGAGATGTTTCCCCGGTGTGGGTAAGGTGGTTTGTGGGATGAAAGGAGGGGCTTGTGTCACATATCAGTCTGGGGATGTTGTATAACAAGTAATGCTGTATAGTACATCTGGGGCATTGTGTATGCTGAAATTTGAAAAAAAAAAATCAGTATTACAAGTCTGTCACTCCCTTTTCAATTTGCCTGCATCATTTCTGATGATGAATCTGTTGCCACACTTATATTTATTCCTCTGTAATCTTTTTTAATTTATGTATTTTTGTATAAGGTCTCACTATGCAGCTCAGACTCAATCTGAGTGATCCTCCTGTTTTCAGCCTCTCCAGCACTGGGATTACAGGTGTGTACCACCACGCCCACACTCAGTCACTAGCTCAGCATGCTTGGAGGCGGGGCCAGCACGGCATGCGGTACCAGGAATCAAACTTCAGTCCCTATGCTTGCCTAAGCAAGCTCTTAGTCCTCTGAGCTATCTTGCTAGCCCCTTTCTCTGTAATTTTTTAACATGGCCTCTTTAGCACTGGTTTTGAGCAGTTTACAACATGCTTGGTGTCATTTTTTCTTTCTTTTTTTTTCTTTTTTTTTTTGGCTTGGGTTTCAGCAAGTGTCTCAGATGTATAGGTTTATAGTTTATATCACATTTGGAAAAAAAATCACTATCTCTTCAGGACGCTTGAAATTATCTCTTGCTCACTGATATACTTGTCAATTATTATTTCCGTGTTTCATTGTGGGGACTTTTAATGGTCATGTCTTCAAATTCACTACTTTTCTTCAGCATGGTTTAGTCTACTGTTAATCCCCATGTACTGTACTTTCTAAAACTTCAGACACTGCAGCTCCATTACATTTTTTTATATACTTCTCTCTTTAATTTTTGTGATGCAGGGGATGGAACTGGGGCACCGGGCAAGCCAGACATGTGCTGTGCCACTGAGCACCAGCCCTGCCCCCCTTCCACACCCTCGCCTAACTTTTTGATGAAGTGGGAGAGGGTTCTCACAACTGCTTTCATATATTTGCCTGCTAAGCCTAACAGGTGCATCAGTTCTGGCTTAGCTTTGATTGACGTTTTTCTCCTCATTATGGTTCATAGATTTTTGTTTCTTTGAGTGTCTACTTATTCATTGGAGTAAGTATCAAGGACTATGAATTGTACTTTGTTAGGTGTGGAATTTCCAATATTTCTATAAACCCTGTTTCTGGGATATAGGTGTGCTTCTTGGAAACTGGTTGACACAGTTGAGTCTGTAGGGGCTGGGGGAACATAAACAAAAACCCAGAGCAAAACTCAGATGGCTAACATTGTAAAATCATCACATGCTTATCATGAATCATGTACTTGAGAAAATGTGCTCTCCTGTGTCCTTCTGAAAGTGTCACTCTCCTCTACTTACACTGACCTTGTCCCCTTCCCAGAAGGAAGGCTAAGACCTTGATGGGCCTCAATTCTCAGTCACTGACAGTTATTTTTAGAAACCCGATCTCCCCTGCAAGTACGCAGGACCCTCACACTCACCAGTAGGATGCCCCGTCTTGCAGCATCACTCTGTGGCTAGAATATTTTCCTTTCTGCTTTTTCTGCATCTGCTACACTTCAAATAAATTTTTGTTTCCATTATACCACCCTTGACCACCCCATTTCTGCTAAGAGCCCCACTACGCCATTCTGAAATAAGGGCCAGGGCCAGGGCCAGGACAGAGGTGGAGGGACACCTAGAGCTGCCCCCACATAGCATGTTTTGCTCTGGAGATGAGTTGGGGTATCAGAGAGGTGTGGGGCCCGGGGCTGATTCTCCCCTGCTACTAAGATGAGGCTTGGGCTTGAGTTCGGCTGGCAACAGCAGGCTCTATTTCCTGCCCTGTGTGAGAGGCAGGCATGTGAAACTCTCATCCTTCTTCAGTGTCGGATGGCTTCCACCTTTGCACGTGTGGAAAGGTGGAACCCCATTTCTTGCACCCCATTTCTTCACTCTTGTTCATGACCTTCTTCACCCTCCAAAACTTGCGCCTCTCTAATAGGCCTGCCCTAGAACCCTACCTGCCTCGGTCTCCCCAGACCCCAGCTCCACTTCCTTGGCTCCAGTACCCTTCTGGGGTCTGCCTGGGTTCAGCCTCCACTTGCTGTAGCCAGGAAAGTCTCAGGGTAGCCAGCTGCAGCAATCTGGAGCCACTTCATTTGTTTCCCATCTTTCTTGCAGATATTGCTTCCATTTTGTGCAGCTTTTATTGGTTTTCCTGTAAGAGGCTTAATCTTGTCTTTCCAAATTTGAAGGGGGGGATAATCCCCTGAATTTAATAATATCTGCCCTAGCATTCCCGATAGAGTTTGTAGACCTGTGTGTAGTTATGGCAGAGTTTCCCCTTTGATGACAGATGTAAGTCCAAATTTCAGATGCCCCTTGGATAGTTTTGCATTGAGGGGACACCAGCGTCTGATAGGTTGCCTTGGGTGTGGACTAGGGGGACCAGCTCCGCCAGCTGCGCCAGGGCCCTCCCAGCACAGCATGACGCAGTGCACATCTGCAGGTGAGAGGGAGTGTGAGTGGCCACGCTGCCTGGCTGCCCATAGGGTGGGCTCCCCGGGGAAGATTTCTGCGGGGCAGGAGGACAGACAGGAAGGCATGGTCACAAGGAGGTGGGGACTCCACTGACTTTTGCCAGCTACACTGGGCCTGGCTGTCTGCTATAGTAATAGAGGCCATAGGTGAGGGACAGCATGGAGACACCACTTTCAGCTATGGGCAGAGATTCAGATTAGGGTTAGTGTTAGGGTTGGGATTGGGGTTGGGGTTGGGGTTGGAGTTAGTGTTATGGTGAGGGTTAGGGCTGGGGTCCTGAAGCTAGCTCGTGTAGTAGCAGCTACCAAGTTCCTCACTGTGGCAGGCACTAGCCAGGTCTGCTGCGTCCCTTCCTCAGTTGTTTTCTGGATGCCAGACCAAAGCCGGCTCATGCATAGAGCTGTGTGAACCACCCCAAGCGGCAGTCCCATCCTTTGAGCTGAATCTGGTCCTAGCTGCTTCTGTGGCCTACAAGGCAGCAGAGCTGACAGGCTCATCGCTAGCCTTAGACACCCACGGGCTGGTGGAAAGCTTATGATCTGAGGGACAGGGGACAGACTGCACTACCTGACACTCAGCCTGCTCTCCCTTTGGAAGAGGACTTCGCCGGCTTTTGTCTGTTCGGTAGAGATGAGTTAGTTACAAACAGATAATGTCTGTGAGTCTGCACCAAGCACACATTGAATTAACCTGGCACCTTCTTGGGCATTTCTATCAAAGGCACAAAATTATTCTTGCTTCCCATGCATGAAGCGTGCTTGGTGGTCGATCCTCTTGCAACAGGTAAGTGCAAAGACAAGCATGACAGCTGCATTTTCTGAGCAGTGCTCGCAGTGTCACATACACTGATTCCTCTTCTCCAGGGAGCCAGGGAGCTCCAACAGAGTTGGAGCACTCTGCTTCTGGCCCTCTTGTTGCCACCGCTTTGGCTGTGACCTGAGAGTAACAGCCCTGTCACTGTGGTCCTGTCATCTATGAGACAGTGTGCTAGCCTGGCAGTGAGGTCTCCCTGCCTGGCACATGTCTGAATTCCAGGACTGAACCAAAAATGTTACCCCTCGAACCTCCACGCACCACCCCTTCATCTGAAAGAGGTTCTGGGAAGTGGGGTGAGGTGTGGGTCTCACCTCCTGCTTGGCTTTTAAAATATTTCTCTACATTTTCTATAATAAAACATGTACTGCTTTTGCAATGGAAAACATGAACAATTAAGCCAATATGCACGAAATTATCTTCAAAAAGAAACCCAAAATGATCCTGGGCCGGGAGTGCAGAAAGAAGGGCGCCTGTGTGGCCATTCCCTGGCACCCATGTGGTGCCTGAGCGTCTCTCACCAGTGCTGTCCACTGTAAAAGTGCAGGTGGACAGCAGGCCTGCTCCTCCTCGAGGTTCCAGGGGGTGAGAGTGGGATTCCTGAGAAATGTTTGCTATAGTGATTCCACTCTCAACAGAACAATGTGGTTAATTCTTGGAGACTAGAAAGAGGTATTTATGCTAAAGCAGTTGGGTAGCTTGTCAGTAACCACTGGTCATCAGCCATTGTTTCCAGTTCAATAAATAATCTCCTTGGGCCACCTGCTCCCTGTAGGCGGGTGCGTGAGAAGGGCAAAGCCAGCCTGTGAAGGGCACTATGATGGGTACACTCACACCGTGATGGCTTAGAGATGCTCAGCATGGCCCAGGGGAGTTCTGGCTCATTCCTCAGCTCTCTTGAAGCCCAGATCAAGACTTGGTGTCAGACAGCAGGACATGGAAGTGGTCACACAGACTGCCTGGGGTATCTGCAGTGAGGAAGGTGTGGGCTGCATCCACGGAGAAGGTTGATTTTCCAGCCTGCAAGGCCAAGGCCCCTTGGGTGCCTGGAGAGTGACCCACCCAGGAAAGCGCTTCTCTCATATGGTCCTCCCTCCCCATCCATCACCTTGGCATGCCATCCCATCTGAGAATTTTCTTTCTGATGAGCCTGTGTAGGCAGGTATGGAGAGGAACCACCACTTGCTTCCACCCTTGGGCTGTCACATGCATGGCCAGGTGTGCTAGGGGCTGGGAGCCGGACAGGGCTGGTGACTGGCATTGTGGGATGGACTGCTCCTGGATGCTGTTCCCTGCACCCCTGATTTATAGCAGCTCTCTCAGTGGGATGTCCCACAGCTATGAAGGGCTCTGTTCTGCACCGTGTCGCTCGGAAATCATGAGCAGCAATTGGCTGCTAGCCTGTGACATGAGGTTAGAGGGACTAAGGGACTGAATTTTCAATTTATTTTATTTTATTTGCTACTGGGGCTGGAACTCAGGGCCTTGTGCATGGTTGGCGAGCACCCTACCACTGAGCTATGCCCCATCTTAGCCATCATTAAAATGTAGTTACATGTGCCAGGAGACTATCATATTGGATAGAGTAGCTCTACAATGTCTGTAATTATTGATCCTGCATGAAACAATTTTCATCTTTTAAGACTGTATCAGAGGGCTAGGGTGCTAGCTCTGCAGTCTAAGCATCTGCCTGGCGAGCACTAGGACCCAGGTTCAATCCCCAGTACCACGTGCTATGCCAGCCACCAAAACTGGGCTGGGGAGGCTGATACAGGAGGATCACTATGAAGCAGAGCTGCTTAGTGAGACCCTGTACCAAAGCAATAAATAAATAAAATTAAAAACTATAAAATGAGATCTGAGATTACAGTAGGTTCTAGACATACTTTGCAACTCCCACAGTTCATAATTTCTAATTTAAAAAAAATTAGAATCTAGAGAGCTGCTGTGGGTGCCTCGTGGCTTGCGATGAAATCACTTTGCAGTGTAACTGAGATGGAAGCATTTATTTGATCTACCGCTTCGCTGCTAAGTGTCCCTACAGGTATATTATCAATTCTTAGCACACACACTGTTATTCTAGGTTTCTTCTATATTTAATTTACTTAGGAAAGGATATGAATCTCTCCCTAAGTAAACTCTTCCCTTAGACATGGCTTAGATAACAAGCACATTAAATATCATATGTACCTTCATAGAGTCAAGTACTTTAAAAAGTATGATAGCAACTACATATACACCAAACTTTAAGAACATTTTATAACTTGGATTATTAAAGGAAGTGCTGTATTTATTTATTTATTTATTTATTTATTTATTTATTTTGGTGGGATCGGGGTTCAAACTCACGACTTTGCACATGCCATGTATTTATTCATTTTGTATTAGTTCAAGAAGCAGAAGGAATTCTGCATGAAAGGCTGGAGGTTTTTAAAATATGTCCATGAAGGTGCACATGGACCTAGAGTAAAACACAGGTGAAATCCACCAAACCTTGACCCTGTACCATTGTATGTACTTTAAAAGCTTTTTTTTTTTTTCTACAATAACGCCTCACCACTTTCACATCGCACTTACTTTTCTTCTGTGATGTGAAAAGATTTATTGTGGCTTACCTCGCCACCGTCCTGTAGATGAGGGGACGGCTGTCCCCCTGAACTGACAGAGGAGTAACAGCAAACCCTTCAGAGACCAAGTGCCTAAGCCACAACCCCCAAACCCACTTGTCTATCACAGAGTGCTAGCACTACCCCATGGGTGCTGTTATTGGCTGCTCGGCTGCGGGGCAGAGCTCAGGGTGACTTGGCTTGTGTCCCCACAGGAGTCTGGCTGCCCACTGCAACATGCATGCCATAGGTTCATCATCATTGTTACAGAGCTTATCCAAGGTCACAAAGCTACTGAGGGACAAGGCAGAATCAAACTCCCCATCAGATGGGTCCTTTCTGCTAGAAGGAAAAGGAAGCAGTGATTTTCCTCACACACTGTAGGGGTTGCGAGGTCACCTCCCCATGCACTGTTTCCCTATGGTACCGATGAGCACTGCTCCGGAACTCCTCCCACTCTTGTGCAAACAGCACAGCACTACCCAGAACCTCGGCGCCCTCCTGTGCCCCCTAAATCATCTCCAGGTTATTAGCAACTCCTCACGCCTGCTCTGTAGGTAGCTGTGATGTTGTGTTTCCAAATTATCTGTGCAAATTAGCTGTCCTAGTATGGATGTGGCGGCTCCCTGGACATCTCAGCTGTATGCTGAATCTACAAGTGCAGCACAGGTATGGGGCACTGACTGACTGCCTGTGCCTGGGGCAGCCTGGCCATGGTGCGCAGGGCGGCAGCCTCAGAGAGGGCTGCAGATGCCAGGGGTGGCAGTGGCAGCCTCACCGTACAGCATGTCTCCATTTGTAAAGCTTGGTGAAAAGCTTCACATTTTAAAAATAATGATCAGCAGCTGCACCTATGAGCTCTGCCTAACGCTTGGTGATATTCTCTTGTCCACACTGCCCTGCAGGTGCAGGACTCTGCCTGGGCTGAGCTCCCTGCCCGGGGAGGCCAACCGGGGGCTGGATGGACAGGCTATCCTTCACATGATGAAAGCGCTGATTTTCTTTCCTAGCACAGAGAATCCAGTAAGTTCCCCTCTAAGGAGGTGACAGTGCCTTCCTGGGAAGGGTGACAGAAATGACACAGTTGACACCGGTGGCAGAGCAGGTTGGGACATGCTGAGGATTCATTACCTGTTAATACATGTGAGCTTCCTCTATGTACCTCCATGGCAGAGCTGTGTCAACTGGGTTGAATTCGCTGGCTCATACTTTACGTTCTTACTAATAATAGCCTTTAACATTAAGACAAAGTGTGCATGGCGGTGCGTGCCTGTCCTCTTAGCACTCCTGAGGCTGACAAGTTTGAAGCCAACCTGGGCTACATAGCGAGCACAAGGCCAACCTGAACTATTTAATGGGACGGTATCTCAATAAAGTGAAGCTAAACTAAAATAAAGAAACTCTTCGCTGTTCGTTCTCTCATTTGCTCTGTCCCTGGGCAGCCTTATTACCACCAGAAAACATGGAAGTGCTTGGAATAAGACTTGAATTTTCTCAATACCCCAAAACAGAGGCAGGAGGCTGAGCAGTGAGGAGCCAGACCCAGCACAGAGGCTGCGATCCAGCTAAAGCTGCCTTCCACGGGGGTGGAGGGAAACAGACAATATCAAATGGGGAAGAAGATGAGGACAATGGATGTTTGATTTTAGCAAGTCATGTGGGAGAAGATTCTTTGTGAAGATACGAAGCGGAAGTCACATCTGAAGTGGGGGATGAGCAGACACACGCAGGAGCTCACAAGCAGCCCACGAAAGGAGGGACAAGGACATTGAGGCTGTTCAGAGAGGCCAAGGGGACAGCCAACAGCAGCTCAGTGATAAAGGAGCAAAAAACAGGCCAGAGCAAGGATGTGGGGAAAGGCTGGAGAGCGTCTTGGTGACATCGTGGTTCTGGTTTGGAGATGTCCCCTGGGGCTCCCTGTCCCTCCACCCAGCTTGAAGTCCCTGTCACCTCCAATGTCCTCAAAGGCATAGTTCTATTAGCAGGGAGGGAGGTCCTATTCCCTAAAAATGGCTGGGACTTGGCAGGTGGGCACAGGCCTGTACACACACGTGTGTTAACCTGTGTGTGTGTGTGTGTGCGTGCACATATGTACACATGAAACCTGAGGGACACAACTGTGTTAAGGGGAAAGGCAGATTCTAGTGACACATTTGTTATGTAACTATAAATGCTCATTGGTTTGGAAAGGAAGACATGGTAAACAAACAAAAAAAGACTTCATTTTCTGATGTGGCAAATTAACTGAAAAACAACAACAAAAAATTCTCTCTCCTCTCCCTGTCCCCCTGTGCCCGTCCCCATCCCTGTCGCTGTCCCTCCCCTCTCTCCTCTCTCTTTCTCCATCTCTCCCTTTCTTTCCCTCCCTCCCTCTCCCCTCTCACACATACATGCACGCACACATACACATACACACATGCGCACGCATGCAGGGGAGGGGGATTCCTTCTCCCCATCTTCAGTGCCAATGGTTGATACTGGCACTCCGAGGTGAACACAAAGAGCAAAATACAGGCAGACACCGAGCCAGCACCTCACTCCTGTGGCAGCTGTTCCCTTGCCACTCTGCGTCCCCATATGGTACCAAACGAGTCACTGCTCGGGTGGCCTTGCCTGTCACAGTGGCATCCGACCTGACAGGGTATGACAGGCCTGCAGTACCCTGGCTGGTGCAGCTGGGGTGGGAGATGGTGAGGAAGGGGGCCAGGGCACGGGTTCTCCGGCCCAGGGGAGAACCCACAGCGACGACCACGACACAGCGAAGCAGCACGGGGCTCAGAGATAGGTGCTGGGGACACAAGTGCACACAGGGAGTGCGCCAGACTGCAGTGGGACTGCCAATGCCAGGAAAGCCATCAGTAACCACGCTGCTGCCAGAATCAGCTAAGCCACTCGCCTGCTTGGACAGAGCCGCCTCACAGCAGAGCTAGCCCTGGGACCTGGCGGTGCTCGGTGCCACGGGGGCAGAGGGGCTGCAGCTGCGAGCGCAGAGCACATGGAGGGTCAGCCTGCCAGGGCCTGGTGACCCCGGGCACCTCCTCACCCCTGCTGCTTCCTGACAGATGCCAGCCTGCGTTGCCTGCCCTCCAGTGCCACTTGTCTTGCTTTGCCATCCCAAACATCCACCGTTAACCAAATTGACTTTTAAAAGTGCTGCTCTTGTGATTCGGCAGCTGCGCCCGGCTGAGGGTCGCCAACTCACCAGCGCTGCGCGTTTCAAATCCAGCTTTCCAGAGGAACAAGCCGGCTACAGCTGTGGATTTGGTCAGACGTGAACACATTTCCTCTTCAGAGGAGATTCTTAGCCTGTCTTTCACCACCCAGCAGAAGTTTGCTTGAACAGATGGGATTTCCCTTGAACCCAAATGTCTCCTGCAAGGTGAACAGCAAGGCTAACACCTAAGGAGCTGAGGGGCAAATGCGTTCACTTTTCAGACTCTTGTATTGTTTTTTTTTTTTTTTTAATTTACAATTAGTAGTGGAGTTGAGTGTGAGCAGGCTCAGAGAGGAGAAGCCTAGGATCAAAGCATTTGACACTTTATCAAAACATGGCTTAGGTTCGAAAACATTAGGAAGATACCTTTACACATTAAAAGATTCAGAAATTAAATACTATTTCCAGAAAAATATCCCAAAATCATTCATGATCATTGGGGCTCAGTGGCAGAGCCTGTGCTTA
>PVKN010009410.1:0-23802 GCA_004027915.1 Capromys pilorides
TTAGGTTAGAGTGGGTTTTTTGTATGTTTGTTTTGGCTTTTTCATTTTTAAACTGAGAAAGATGAGAACTTTATAGGAAAGCTGTGCGTTCTTAGATCGGCCATTTGGACAGGGGCTTAGTTTTCTATAAAGAGAAAACTTTGGACTAAGTTGAAGATCACAACAGACAAAACTTATTTTTCATAAGTTACAATGTTTAAAGGTAGATGCCAGAAGCTTGACAAGTCACTCTTGAATCTCACAGGAACCTCGCCTCAGCCTTCGACTATGGGTGGTTAACAATGCTGCAGACAGCAGAGAGCCTGAAACCAGTCACATGATTTTAACCACACCTCAGTCAACAGCTCATACATTTGTGCTCCCAGGTGGAGAGACTCAGAGCCCAAAGTGTTTGTCTATAAAAATATAAAGCAACAAGTACGTAATTTTAAATAATAATGAAATGTTATTGTTCTTAATAACACAAATACCATTATACAAATGTTCATTAGGCAATTTTGTCATCATGAGAACATCACAAGGTACACAAATAAACTAAAGGCATATGCTCTGGTGGGAACCTTCATATGTAAGGTCCAGCCTGACAGCTGCTCAGTTCAAACTGCTATAACAATGTATGAGTCAGGTTTGCATTGCTATGGCAGAATCCGGGAGTAAACAACTTAAAAGGAGGAAAAGTTTACTTTGGCTTGAGATTTTAGAGATTTTAATTCAGCACCCCTTGGCCCTAGAGCTTTGGGTCTTGGAGATGTGAACACCCTGGTGGGGGGTGCAATGCATGGTGGAACAGTACCACTCACCCAAGGGGGTCAGGAAGCCAAAAGAGAAAAAAGGACAGGAGCAAATGTCTCAGTCTCCTTTTCAAGGGTCCCAGGTAGCACAATTTCCTTCACATAGAGCACTCTTCTGTAGGCCTCTCTCCAGCTGAGAAGCAAGCTTCCAGACAGAACCTTCTGAAAACCGTGTAAGACTTAGACCATCACAAAAGGCTTCCACTGGCAGCCACAGAACAAGCTCGCAGTTTCCTAGTTCAAAGCTCCTTCTCAGAAGCTATTCTAATTATGGTATAATTTAAATGTATACCACTGCAAACAATCAGTTTCTTTCCCCTAATGTCAATTTAAATCAGTAGGAAAAACAAATTTCTGTCATAGTCAGAAGCTTGTGAGAATGAGATCCACTTAAGTATTCTAAATATAACTGAAATTTTCAGTCATGGTTTAGTTTTTATGGATGTTATAAACATGGCCTAAAATCATTTCGAACGCTATAGCCAAGGGAGCTAGGACAATCTCTAATTACGATTTGCCTTACTTTTATGTGTTAGCATAAGAATGTATTAGGAAAAGAACATAGCCATGTTGCCAGGGAAACCTAAATGCGCAATCGTTTCCTTGAAAAGGAAATGAATGTCTCAAAAAATTTAGATTGATCAACATGTTGCATTTTAATACAAGTTTCAGAGAACTACATGAGCACTCTAAGTAATTTTTAATTTGAGCAATTTTTAGTTTCATAATGAAATCATGTTTTCTGTAACACTTTCTTCAAATTGAATGTAATCATTTTTATTATCCATTGTATGTGAAAACTGCCATAATGGACCCCTGGAGGCTCTTTCACAGACTAGTCTCTGTATTCTCTTTCATGCTTTCTCAGATATTTCTGAAAGCATCTCTGCTTTCTGCAACATCATGGTGTTTCAAGGTCATAGCTATTTCTCTGATCTTGAGACATGGAGTCAACTATATTGCAGGAAGCCCCGTTAATTTTAGGAATAAAGAATAAGGGAAGCTATAACACTGACTCTGGGTCAGACTATGGTAGCACCAGGAGACCAAGACGCGTCTGCCCGGGTCATGAAACATGTTAAACACTAGGATCAAAAAGTGTGCTCACAAGTAATTTTATTTTTTCAAGAAGTAGGAAATGTTAAAAGGGTAAAATTGATTTCTGCAAGTGAAATTTTCGTAAAAGCAATTTCTCTGAAAAATTGAATCTAATCATGTGCTGCTATTAGAGTTTTATGAAAAATATGGAAAGCAGTTAGTAGTAGTGCTTATCAGTAAAGAATCATTTTATATCTTCAAAACTAAAGAATAGAACAGGGAAACTTTATTTGTGGTTTATTCTTCTTCATTAGCAGCACAATTTTTATAATTTTTAAATAAATTGGGGAAAAAGTGAGAGCTATTTTATTTGTTTATTTATTTATTCATTTATTTTGAGACAGAGTCTTGCTAAGTCACTAAATTGCTTGGTTGGGCTTGAACTTGCAATCTTCCTGCCTCAGCCTCACAAGGTGCTAGGATCACAGGTATTCACCACCATGCCTAGCTAGAGGACCTGTTGTTTCTTAAACACTTTGGTCAGTTAACTACTTTGGAAGCAAAACAAACAGTAAATGAGGGGACCAAGATCACCACTGGCGATCAAACAAATATGTGGCTTCAATTCAGACCTCACACAAAGGATAAAAACCATATACCTTTGTTATCTATTAATTGGTAAAGTTTAAGCACAAACCAATTACTGTATCTAGCTAAAATATCCAGTAGAGAAATAAAAGGTCAAAAATACCTTCAAAAAAGTGTACTTAGTTAAGATTTAACAAAATATAGTTGCTTTTTTTTTTTTTTTTTTTTTTTTTTCAGTAATGGGGATTGAACTCAAGACCTGTACTTGCCAAGCAAGTGCTTATTCTGCTGAGCTATCTCCCCAGCTCAAGATTTAATAAAATACAAAGTATTAGATATTTTTTAAAGGAAGTTCTGGCAGTGTATCTGGAGGATGCATTTCTTTCATTACAAAAAAATATTTTTTGCAGATTTAAGAAAAGCTTTGTCATTGATTCAACTGCACATGGAAACCCAGAGACTGCTATGGTTTCTATCTAGATGCCTCCGGAAAAGCCTCCTGCCTCCTGGGTGGGGCTTTCTGGAGGTGACTGGATAATTGGGGATGTGATGCTCATCTCTGGACTAGTCCTCAGGCTTACAGCCGGTGTGATGTCGCCAGGTGAAGCCTGGTTGGAGGAGGTGGGTTACTGGAGCGTGGCCTGCCAAGCTCTAGCTCCCTCCCCTCCCTCAATCTCTCTCTACTTTCTATTCCATCACATGAGCTGTTTCTCCTTCACCATGCCTGTTGCTATGCCGCTGTGCTTTGGAGTCAGCTGCCAATGGGCTGAAACCTCTACTGACTGCGAACTGAAATGAAACTCACTTCCTTTAAGTCGTAGGTGTCAGGCATTATGTGTGAGTGACAAGAAAGTAACTAAGACGAGACAGGTCACTTGTTATTTATTCAGCTGTCAGCCATTCTTCTGACACAGATGTTTGTGATACTCTCTGCAGAAAGCTTGTTAACACATTACATCAGGGTATAGTCATTCAGAAACCTGAGCTTTATTTTCAAGCACTATTGTTCCTCCTAATTACATCAATTACATGTTTGCTAAATTCATTCATAGACATACTGTATGCAGAGTGCTGCATAAAAAATCTTTACTCCCTTGTAATTTTTCTTGACTTTTTATTTATAGTAAAGTTTATCAATGAGTAAGGCTATTCTCATTTAAAATTAGGATTTCGGGCTGGCGAGATGGTTCAGTGGTCTAAAGCGCCTGCTTAGGAGGGCTCAGGCAACTGCGGGGACTGCAGTTCGATCCCCGGCACCACATGCTGCGCCAGCGCCACCACCAGGGCAGGCTGAGCCAGCCACAAAATGAATAAATAAAGAAGCCACAAAATGAATAAATAAAGAAACAAACAAACACAACAAGCAAGCAAATAAATAAATAAAATTAAATTAAAAAAAAATAAAAATAAAATAAAATTAGGAATTCTTAAACATTTTGCTGTCTAAAGAAATATAATGATTATGGTTTTTTTTTTCAAAAAAAAATTTATTTATTTATTTATTTATTTATTTATTTATTTATTTGGTACAGGCTCTTGCTACCTTGCAGCTTGGACTTACAGTAATCCTCCTGTGCCAACCTCTCCAGTGTTGGGAATTACATGAGTGCACCACCACGCCTGGTTGTGGTGACTGGCTTTGAATGGGGCAGGCACGACGTGCTGTACTGGGGATTTAACCTGAGCCTTTGCACCTGCCAGGCAGGTGCTTAGACCATGAGTGATGCTTTTGAAAGATGGCAAGATTTGCATAGTTCATCAATTTGTCAATCTTGAAGGAAAAGAGCCTGACATTAACTATCCAAGTGAAGTTGATAAGAATTCATGAATAAATGAACATTACATGTAAACAACTTTTAGTTAACCTTGGCCATCAGATGACTAAGGAAGGACTTGCATTGAGCTTCCATTTAATTCTACTTTGGTTTCAATATTTTATGTGGGCATAGCATCATTTTTTATACTAATGTGGAAAGATGCTATTTTGCATAGTCACCCAAATTTACATTATTACTATACTAATCCAGTTAAAGAAGAAACAGAAGTGAGACAAACTTTCCTCCCAAGTCTCATGTAACTTAGGATGTGACACATTTCAGAAGTATGAAATTGAGGGCCGGTGGTCTAAAGCACCTGCTTAGGCCAACTTAGACAACTGCAGGGACAGCGATTTGATCCCTGGCACCACATGCTGTGCCAGCACCACCCTCAGGGCAGGCTGAGCCAGCCATAATGCAAAGAAAGAAAGAAAAAAAGAAGAAAGAAAGAAAGAAAGAAAGAAAGAAAGAAAGAAAGAAAGAAAGAAAGAAAGAAAGTTGAATTTATAAGGGAAATCAACATCATAGATATTCTCAAGTTCATTCAGAATCCTTCTGCGAACCAGAATGCCGTTGCCCCTGTTTAAGTCACCTGCTTTACTTTCATGCTTTACTGCCAACATTATCTGTACTTCAATGTGACTGCCAAAAATCAGTCTTCTACATTTTAAAAATTTTTTTATTTATTTATTCATTTATTTATTTATTTATTTTGCAGACCTGGGGACTGAACGCAGGCCCTTATGCTTGCCAAGGAAGCACTTATTCTCCTGAGCTATCTCCCCAGCCCCTACACTTTAAAATTTAGATTGTTTGATTTCAAACATTTTTAAATATAGCTCAGGGACTTTAATAGTGTTAGTTATATGATAACACTTATGCAAAGGAAATTTTTGATGACAAACCACCCTACTATAGCATGATATTGTGGAGCATCAGTGGAAAAGTTCACATTGTCCCAGATTGAATGCACAGAATCCACAGCCGAATGTCAAGTAATGTTAAATTCTACAATCACACACCTGTCAACTATGGGCTCCACCACCTTTCCAGAGGCTTGTTAACAGGTGCTATCTCAGCAAAGATGGAATCATCCACTACCCCACCCCTCCCCTTGCCTCTCAATTACATCAAATGAAGGATAGGTTGTGAATGGTGCTGCAGGTCAGTAGTTCCTGAATGCCAGGAGTGGCAGGTGGACCACGAGTTCATACCCAGCCTGAACAAATTAGCAACTCAGTGAGATCCTGTCTCCAAATAAATAAATAAATAGATAGATAAATAAATAAATAAAACGAGCTCATGTAAAGGCCCTAGATTCAAGCCCCAGAATCACACACACACATGAAAAAAAGGTAGTTAAAAGTCATCATCAAAGGGAATGAGTTTTTGTGAGGCTGTGTCTTATACTCCTCCATGTGATCTATTCTCTCCCATCCTGTATTACTGAACACACCAGAATCACTATGCCTTCCCTTTGTAAGACGTAAGTGCTAATCATCCCTTGCATAATTTTTTTAAGATACCGAATGAGTGAGCATATGGTACCCTAAACTTAAAGCTCCTGATTAGAAAAGAGAGGGACAAAAGAAATGGTAGGAAGATGTAACTGTGATGCAGTTACCCCATATGCCTACTTCGGGTGAGGCAGGGATATATATGTCATGACTCCCATAATGACTAAACTAAGTCACCTTGGTAGCATTTTCAAATAAGGCTACTAAGACACAAGCCAAGAGGAAAAGGCAATGCAATAGTAGAAATGAAGAATAGCAAGTGAATAGGCCTCAGCTGATTCCCCCAAGCCTGTAAACTACAGAAGTAAAGATTCCTTTAGAAACTTTCATAGATTCACAAACATCTTCCCTTAGATGTTCTGCATTTTAATGCTACCATAGATTAATAGCTGCAAGAAATAGAAGGAAAGAATAATCTACCTTATGGAAATGAAAGAGAGCCGGTGAGATGGTTCAGCGGTCTAAAACACCTGCTGAGGAAAGCTTAAGCAACCACAGGGAATGCGGTTCAATCCCCAGCACCAAAAGCTGCGCCAGCCCCACCTCCAGGTCAGGCTGAGCCAGCCATAATAAATAAAATAAATAAATTCTTAAAAAAAAAAAAAAGAAAGAAAATGAAAGAGCTGTTTCAACTAATAAATAAACATCAGTCAGGTAATTATGGATAGCTGCATATAGAAATACCTACTAACTTTTTCCCCACTTCTACACCAGGTGATGGACTGCTTAAAAACTGGGTGGTGGATAGTTTTCTGTACCCCCACCATAAGCACCCATTCCATGTCCCTACATACTGGACAGAGAAGATCTTAAAGTCATTCAGGATTTAGATTTTGAAATAAACACAACTGCATACTAACAACCAATAACACATATGTTTTCTCTTATGTAAAATGCTCATTCACATCTCGTGTTTGAAAGCAGGTTCTGCTTGATTTGAAACTCTACTAACACTGATTTCCTCTCAGTACTTAGAATATGTCATGCTACTGGTTTCTGGCTTCAGTTGTTCAGTTATTCTGGTTCAACTGCTGTTGAGAAATCAACTATAAATACAATTGCCTTTCCTGGAGATTAATCTGCTATGGTAGAAAAGGTGTATATAACCTTATCTTTAGATTTACAGTCTAATGCTTATCTTCAGCCATTGTACCTTTATTCTTTCATACTTCTAAAATTTGTTTTTTCTTTCATGTCTTACTTCAACTATATTTATGTGTATATTTATTTTCATGTATTCCTTGGGATTTATTGAGTTTCCTGATTTCTGCATTTAACCTTTCACAAAGCCTGAAATGGCAATTCGCTCTTCAAGCATTTGCCATTCGTATTTCTTCTATTGGACTTTTTCTGAAACTGTTAGCTATATATGAGCTGTGTTCTGTGTTTGCTTTGATATCTTCATTTCCTTCTCTCATGCTCAACTCCCCGGAAACCTCTTTGCATTCATCTTCTATTTGATAACTACCTTCAACTGTGCAACTGTGCAAAATGCTATTTTATTCATCACTTAGGCTTTTCAATTTAATTTTATGTTTAAACTTTTAGAACAACTGTTGAGGTCTTTATGAATAACATCTTGGTCTTTGTCTGTTTTTGAATCCCTCTTTCCTGAAAGATTTTAAAACATTCCATTTATTCTGATTGCTATAATATCTGTAAGCTTTGCAGGTACAGTTCATAAGGTTTTATTGCTGCTCACCTTGCTTATGACTTAGTTCATAATTGAATAATATTTTATTGTGATGTAGCATTTGTTGGAACCATGAAAATTGTCTGGAAGAGAAGTCAAGTTCTTTCCCCCTTAAGAGGGTTACCTGATGCTTGGGGCCACTACCAATCCCAGATCACTTTCTCTTGATTATTGGTTTGGGTACTTGAAGACACGTAATAATGACACTCTTGCCTTACAGTCATGTATGTTGTGTCTTACACTTACTAATCCTTAAAAGATTTTTGCTGTTGCTACATTGTTGTATTTGGTTTTAGTTGTATGTGCTGTTCCACCTGTGCCAAGATGTTTTAACACATGAGAAGGATTTGTTATAATAAGGTCCGGTAAGATGATGAGAACACAGCCTTGAGAGAAGTTTATTACTCATAGTTCCAGAGGATGGGGACATCATGCCAGGTCTAGGCAGGAGGCAGGAGGAGAAATCCAGAACTAGAGCCCTTTTGTGTGGCTTTTCCAAGAAGGGAAGGGAAACGCAAGATTGATACACTTAGTACAGTTAGCATTGGGTAGTTTAAAAACTACTATGAGGGTCTCAAGTATAAGACTGACTCCTACTTTTTGATACCTGAATGTGAGGTGAATTAGAGCAGAGATATTAGGATGGTGTGTGAGTAAAAGGAGGTGAGGAGGTGATTTGGGGGTACACTCAGGAATACATATAAATATATGTATGCCCATAGGCAAGCTGTTTACTATTGTGTATCTCTGAGGAACATTCTTTCCAGGATCAGGAAGGGCTCAAGATGTCAAAGTATTTTAAAAGCCTAATTAACATGCGTGACCAGAGTAGTGAATTGCGAACTGGTGGTCAACTTGTTACACCCAGCAGAACTAAACTAACATGGTGCTGGGTGTGGGAAGCCCACCAGAGGATTATTTTCAAAAGCGTAAGTGGAAGAAATAGACAACTGTTAGGGAATTTGTTTGGAGAAGCTGTTAGAACTTTTGGAAGCTGCTGGTTCATTGCTTTTTTTTTTTTTTTTTTTTTTTTGGCTGGCTCAGTCTGCCCTGGGAGCAGGGATGGAGCAGCATGTGGTGTCAGGAATCAAACTGTGGTCCCTGCAATTGCTTAAGCTTTCTTAAGCAAGCACTTTAGACCACTGAGCCATCTCACCAACCCCAAAAATATCTTTAGGTTTTTTTTTTTTTTTTTTTTTTTTGGCAGTACCGAGGATTGAACTCAGAACTTTGCATTTCCCAGGCAAGTGCTTATTCTACTGAGCTATCTCCCCAGCCCTAAAGTACAATGGATTTTTTTGGAGGGGGTCTTTTTGAGGCAAAGAGTCTCACTGTACAGCTATGAAGTTCAGGCTGGCCTTGAGCTCACTTTTGTAGCCCAGGCTGGTCTCGAACTCACACAGATCCTCCTGTCTCAGCCTCCCAAGTGCTGGGATTATAGGCCTGCGCCACCATGCCTGGCTGCTGCTGGTCCATTTCTGAAAGCTCTGGACCTCACTTTGAGCATCACTTTCTGACTCCAGAGGGGAAGATGGTGTGCTGTTCAGCTTCATGGAGCAGCTTGTCATGCTGGCTTTCCTGATGGGAATTCAGCTTTCATTATCACTGGAGGAGCTTGGGACCTTGCTGTCACCAAGGGTGACTGTGGTACTCTTTGGGGGAACTCTGGTTTTTATTTTGGGCATGGCTTGCTGGCTCCAGTTCTGATCCCTCAGCCTGCTGGCACAGATCTTCATCCTGGTGGCACAGACTTTCTAGCTTCCACTGATGCAGGATGAAAAAAATGATCTGGGGTGGGTGATCTCCAATAGGGAACCTCCAAATGATATAGGCAAAACTGATCCTCAACCTGAAAAATACCTCGGATGAGTTCGTGTTCTCTAAAACCAAAGAATGAATTTTATGAACAAATGGAAGTAATGAGCAGAACATATTTATTGAGAGAAAGAAAGCTCCTGTCTGAGAGAGAGATAGGATGGGGGTCCTGAGTGGGTGTCCCCGGGAAGCTGTCTCTTCCAGGGACTTTTATAGTGCAAAACCATGTGGTGAGGCAGGTCTAAGGTTGTGGAGATGTGGGAACTCACTTAGGCATGAAGTGGGACAAAACTATGGTCAACCAATGAGATTACAAGCACCACTGCTCAGGTAAAATAGATTAAAATCAGGACCCAACGGGAAGGCAAGTCATGTAGCAAGCAGGCACGACCACCACCTGTTGGGCTTGGACTCATGACTCTTTCCAGGCTCTTTCAAGGTGATTGATACTTATTTAGCTTGTCAATCCCTGATGCCCACCCTTAAGGAAGTATGTAGCTGTTTGATTTACTCTTGTCTTGAGATCTGGCGCATGGTGGAAGAGTGTCTCTAGTTGCAAAGTCACCTTGTCTTCCATGTCGTCCTTGAGGGCCTGGCCTTGTCTGACTGCCTATATTTCTACCTAATTCAGCTGCCTACAACACCACCACTGACCTTTCGGTGTTACAGTGCAGATCTATGAAGCGGGATCTATGAAACATTGTCATGGGCTCTAGGCCTCCAGTAGAACTGGTGAGAGGCACTGTTACGGGCTCTGTGTCTTAGGCTGGTGGCCTGCCAGATGTTAGGAGACAGGCCCTTCAAGGATTCTTTGATCTTTAGTGTGTGAACAGATTTCCTGCACTCCGTATATGATTCTTTGGGTGATTCATTATAAAATCTCACAAAATGTATCCTGTGTTTTATTGTTCCCCTTACGAAAGCCTCAAATTATGACAAACAGATAGGCAAACTATTCTCATCTTCTTCCTCTATAACAAGGATTCTTCTCATGTTCAGTCTCCAGAGAAGACTAAGCTGTTGTCAGGAAGGAGCCTTCGGTTACTGCCATCCCTGATCCAGTGTGGGGGGGATCTGAGGCTGCCACTCCCGCCGCCCACCCAGGCTGCTGGGCTGCCCTGAACATTAAAGCTCAAGCTCAAGCTCAAGCTCTAGCCATTGGAGCCTGGTGGACACTCTCCAGGAAGCAGGATCCTGCCCAACTCCTCCTATGCCTCTATATTTGGGCTTTTTATCAAGGATATTCTCTGAAAAGCTTGTCATGTTTTCTCTTCATTTGCTATCACATTAACCATGATTTTAAAAATCATTTTTACATTTGACTTAGTTTTCAGACATTCGATGCTTGGAGCTGTTTTTTGGTCAGCCACTGAACCATTCTGCTAGCACAAAGTTTTAGAATTACATTTTTAATGTCTTTCTTATTGAAACATTTTCTTATTTAACTAAATTAAAAACTACCTCCAAATCCTAAAGTACTATTTAATGAAATGTCAATCTTGGACTTTCTACAAATTTTAAACAGTGCTGTTCATTTTGAATAATTGTTATCAAAGTGTAAAACACTTAAGATTTTTGGCTATTGTGTAATTTTTTAATATTCTCTATGAAATTGTAAATATTTTGTACATTTTATGCTGCAATCTGAAATTTAATTTTATAAGGAAACATTTGAAAAACCAACCAAAGAAGATTTGGTATACATTAGGTAAAAATGTAGGTGTACAGTTCATAAATTGTATTAAGACATAAAACTTGAATCTCATAGGGTATCACTTGTGTTATACTGTGGCTTGGGTTTCATTTATTGTTTCATATTTAAATTTTAATTAAACAGCAGAAAGTTCAAAAAGTCACCTTAGCCTGTTTTATGCCACTAAGTAATGTTGGCAATCTAAACAAGTGTCACCATTAAATTGATCATTATTTCCATTTTTTAGGCATAAAGCCAGATTTGAAAATTAGATAAGCAGGAAATTTTGAAAGACCTGCTGAACATAACAATGCTGAATAAACACACCCTGATTAATGACCACACCATTAGCTTATCTGCCTTATAGGAATTAAAGTATTCTAGACTGTTTACATCAAGATTATCAGACAAGGAAAGAGGGAGAGTTCTCATAAATAAACATCCCTTTATTGAGAATTGGTTCAATCTTACCAGCTATAAAAGAAACACAATTTAAGACAAGATATTCTCCAAGTGTCAGCAGCTAGGAAAACAGTAGGTTAAAATCTAGGTTAGATAAGTGAAAAGTGAAATAGACATTTTTATGTCCGTTGCTTAAATATACATTATTGCAAGGATAATTTGAAATTACATATCACCAAAGAGCTTTCAAAACTATATGTTTACTCTAGCCAACTAAACTTTCAAGAACTTTATTCTAGAAAGCATGTGGAAAGATGTACATACATAGGGCTTACCACAGTTTTAATTATAATGGTGGGAAACATTAACAGGAGGGCTCTGAAATAGGAAGGTAAAATGTGACAAAACTGTTGTGGGTGGAGGGCGGCGAGAAGACACAACACAGTAATTATAAAACCCAGGACACATGCATAGTTTCCAAAACCATGTAATGGACATCTGGGGAGAACCCACCATGTGTAGGATACATAAAAAGGAGACAAGATGCCACGAAGAGTGCTAAAGTATCCCCCCACTTTGACCTGCCCTACAAACAGGCTTCTCTCTAGGTGTACTCTAGGGTATACTTTTATTTTTCCTATTTCTTTTATTTTTATGTATTTTCTTATTTTAATTCTCCCTGTTACAGGAAGAAAAAACTGATCTCAGGTGGATGACCTCCAAATGATACAGGGAAAACTGATCTCCCAACCTGAAAAGTACCTGGAACGAATTCTTGTTCTCTAAAACTGAAGAACGAATTTTAGGAACAAATGGAGATTATGAGCAGAATAAATTTATTGAGGGAAAGAAAGCTCCTGTCCGAGAGAAGGACAGAAGTGGGGGTCCTGAGTGGGTGATCCCCAGGAAGCTGTCTCTTCCAAGGACTTTTTACAGAGGAAATCCACATGGTGAGGTGGGTCTAAGGTGATAGAGAACATAGGAACTCGCTTAGGTGGGTATGAGGTGGAACAAAACTATGGTTAGCCAATGAGATTACAAGCACCGCTGCTCAGGTAAAATAGATTAAATCCAGTACCAAATGGGGAAGCAAGACACATAGCAAGTGGGCAAGAATATAGAACAAGGTCTCTTCCTACTGGGGGATGGGTTAGCGACTCAGTTGGGCTCTTTCAAAATGATTGCCAGGTATGGTGTCACATGCCTGTAATCCCAGCACTTGGGAGGCTGAGGTAGGAGGATCTGTGCAAGCTCGAGACCAGCCTGTTTATAGTTGTGAAGTCACCTTGTCTTGTATGTTGTCCTTGAGAGCCTGGCCCTATCTAACTGTTTATAATATTTTTGTCTAATTTAGCTGCCTACAACATTTTGTCTCCCTTCATCTTCACTTTTAATTTCACCTTCCTCTTTCATTTTTCTTACCTCAAATAAACATGAGAGTTGGCCACCGTTTCCGCTTGTTTTGTTCAATGCTTTAGTCAGGACAGAAAGAACCTAGAAACCACCTCCAGGAGACTCCAGCACCCTGGAAACTTCACAACAGTCCTTTTCTGTAAATGGGCTGAGGAATGTGCATGTCTCTGGCCTGTGTGGAGGACAGTTCCACAGGCCCACCAGGAAAACCTTCCTCACTAAGGGCTCTAGTTGCCACTCAGTGACTTTTGGTTCTCGGCCTTTCTAAAAATTGACTTCTACTGTCCATCTGCTCAACATTAACTCAAAATTTATTAGGAATTTTTAGGATATTTATCCTTTGTATTAACTCTAATTTCATATTTTATTTTTATTTGTATATTTTGGGTTTTCTACCTCCTTCATATTCTAACACGAACTTATTCTTACACTTTGATTACAATAATTTAATTTTATTTGAATATTCTTTTGAAATGTACTTAGTCTTTTTTTTTTTTTTTGTATTATGGCCAGCTCAACCTGCTCTGTGCCAGGGGTGGGGCTGGCACAGCATGTGGTGCCAGGGATCGAACCAAGGTCCCTGCAGTTGCCTAAGCTTTCCTAAGCAGGTGCTTTAGACCACTGAACCATCTTGCCATCCCAGTACTTACAGTCTTAACCTCACTACTTCTTTACTTTTTAGACCTTTTTACCTTTTTATGCACATATTTTCAAGTTTAGTTTTTTTAGCTTGTTTTTCCATATTTTAAAATTAAGGGGCCAGACAAATAGCTCAGCAGATTAAAGCACCTACAAACAGGCACAGGGGCAGGGGTTCCATTCCTGGGCCTGCCATGTCAGCCCCACCCCTGAAGCATACTGAGACTGCAATTGAGACTGGGTGTAGTGGCCTGCCTGCCTGTAATCCCAGCTCTTGAGAGGCTGTAAACAGGCAGATCACTATGAGTCCCATTAGTAGTGAGACCCTGAACACGCTGTAGACCCTTCCCTAAAATACAAAATTAATTAATTAATATTCTATCTTTGGAATAAATTCTCTTATATAAAAATTGTATTTTATTTCTATTTATTTAGAATCATTTATCTAAATGTTTGTCTCTCATTTATTATTTTACTTTAGTTATTTCAGTGTTTGGTTTAGTTTGGTTCTGTTGAAAAATCTCACTCCTGCCTCTGTCCACAGATGCCTCCTCAGCCCATCTGCATGAAGAGTTATGGCAGCTTTTTCTCCTGGAATTTCCACAGCAATTGGTCAAGACTTCTTACATGTTGCATTGAAAGTAACTGAAAACCCAATATGTAACTCATTATGAAAACAATCCAAGTGGTAACATATTCATTGGAAGCAAATGTAATAAAGGGCTGCCTAAAACATGTGCAACCCTTACAAATCTCTATGAGTCTCTGGATTCAATCAAATCATCAGAAAGCTTGTATTTACATGTATAATGATCTGGTCCTATCTACAATAATTGTTACAAATTTTGTGCTTTAGGACTCTTTCTCTCTCTCTTTTTTTTTTTTTTTTTTTTTTTTTTTTTTTTTTTTTTTTTTTTTTTTTTTTTTTTTTTTTTTTTTTTTTTTTTTTTTTTTTTTTTTTTTTTTTTTTTTTTTTTTTTTTTTTAATGTATTTGATTCAGAGTTTCACTCCGCAGCTCAAACTCATAGCCTCTTGTTTGCAGTCTCCCCAGAGCTGGAATTACAAGGATGCACCACCATGGCTGGACTAGGTGGCCAGCTCAGGTTGCCTGGGGGCTGGGCCTGCACAGCATGTGGTACCATGAAGCAAAAACCAATCCCTGTGCTTGCCTAAGCAGCTCTTAGTCTGCTGAGTTATTTTGCTGGCCCTTTTGGGCTAGAACTCTTTCAATGATCTATTTTGAGCCTTTCTCTAAGAAATTTTCCTGGCAAATACATTAACGTATTTATAGTAGAAAGTTAATCAGAACATACATTCTCTGGAGTAATTGCTTTGTTTGGGTTTTGCGCTGACTGAGATGGTGGATTTTATTTTATTGACCCCCAGAATGTGTAACCCATTTTCTTACCTTTTTTGTTAGCTGCTAGGGAGCACTGTCAAAATCCTGGCCCATAGTCAGCAAGCATACAGTATCTCTTGGTAGACAACTTACTTTCTACTCTTAACTTTCTCACTTTAATGTGTCTTTGAATTTTTTCTTAGTTGTATTTTTTTCCTGAGCATGTTATTTACATTGGTATATTGTACCTGAATAAATTTTGAAACCAAAAAATACTCTGAGAGAGAAAGAAACAGAGAAAAAATCAGTCTTACAACCCCATTTTAAACTTCAGAAACCAAGACAGTATGATAATAATAGGCAGCCAGACAGTAGCAGACCTCAAACTGGAACACCCACCTTTCATTTAGAAAATTACTTCAAATGTTAAGACACCAATGCTATTAGGTTTGCTGCTCTGTTAAAATTGCCAGATTTCTATCAACACTAGTGATCAACTACCAGTCAAAAATAATCAAATTGCTTGTACTGTTTTCTCCATTTTATTTTGAGGAATATTAAAATTCCAGAAATATCATCAGCCTAAGCAAAGCCAATGACGATCAGTAACAAAAACTGTCAGCTTCCACCTCTTTTCCATATGCTCAGAAAAGCTTAGGCAATTTCAGCTTGATGTTTTGTAAATACACATCTAGAAAAACTGCACCCTTTACTAGGTAGGACATTAAGGCAATTCCATAGCCCACTGTAGTATAGAAAAGAAAATGAAAATCAGAGATTTGATGTTCACAGAAATAATTAGCTTCCATTTGTTAAGGATTTACTTAGTGTGAAAACAAGTATAGGTATCTCACATGCATCTCTGCTTCCCTACAACTCTCCAAACTACATTTACGACTGAACCTTATTTTACAGTGAAGAAAACAAAGCTCAGTGCAGTTGATTAAGCAGTTAAGTGAATGGATCACTAAGCATAGAAGTTGTGAGTTGCATTTGACATACTATATTTCAATTGTTTATTTGTGATGTTTCAGAAGAGATGCAAAGATAGAGGTACATTTTGTGTTAATATCATTCTCTTTGAAAACCTAGTTTTGCTCTATACAGTGATGTATTTTAAATACCTAATTTTGCCCTATACAATAATTTCATAAGTTTTTAAAATTATCTTTAAGTTTCAACAAAAATTTGAAAGCCAATTAGATTAGTATAAATTGCTTTCACCTGGAAGAGACAGCAACCCTAACAGGTAAATTTAAAGTATACATGCACAAATGTTTATTCAAGTATGAGTTCTGGAAACAAGCAGATAAGAACAGGCAGAATAGTTCAAGGATGCCAAGAGCAACCTGGTCATCTTCCTTTCCTGATGTCTTTAACATAAGGTATTGTTTTGCCGGTCACCTCATAGACATAAGATATGCATGCACTGCATCTGTAGATACTATGTTGTAGGGAACAGAAAATGAACGGAGAAGAGAAAAAAGACGCAAAGAGATAAGGACCGTATCCATGATCTCTATGCCTTTAAAACTCCTGTCGTCGCTGGGCACATGTGCTTCCCATAGTACTTCTGTTACCTAGTACTACATGACAAACCATCCCAAGAATGACATAAGAGAACAAATGGTGGACAATTGCACTGTCACAAAAAGTCCAAACTCTGCCTTGGGATGTGAGCTGGAGCAGTTTGCCTGGGGCCAAAGGATCCAAGATGGCTTCACCCACAAATCTGGCACTCAGCCGGTAAGGCTGAAACTACTGGGCATTGGCTGGGCTTCTCTTGTTCCCCTTTAAATTTCTCATCCTTCAAGATTCTTCATTCTCTCCTCTAAGATATTTTTTTAGCCAGGTAGTTTAAATTCTTTACGCGATGGCTGACTTCCAAAAAAGTGACAAATGGGAGCTCCAAAGTCTCTTAAAACTTTAGTCCCAGCAGTCAACCAACATCACTTTGTCAAAGTCAAGCCAAAAATATACACAGGAGTCTCTGATAAAAGAACTTTATGACAAATAGTACTGTAATCCAGGTCACACATGCACAGACCAGATGTCCTGTGCTGTATACAGAGAACAAAGGTAAGACTGGGAGGTTTCCTGGGCCAGAATTCTACCCAAATTGTTTGTTAAAGCTGACCAGCTCTGACTGCCTCACATAACAGTTGGTATAAAAAGATGGTCTTACAGTCACAGCAGATGGCTTGACCCACAATTGCTGAGGAAATTTTAATCTTGAGGATTGGCCAAGGGGGCAGGTCCTAGTGCTCAAATACCAGGGGAAAAGGAAGACACACTTCACCTCTTTACAGGAGAGGAGCACACATAGGTAATTTTTCAATTGTAGAATCCCAAATTTGTGTAAAGTGTTCACATTAGCTTTTAAATTTTGTTTTGTATACCAGTATTCAGCTTTTCTATAGAAAATATTTCCATGTATGTGTGTGTGTGTGTGTGTGTGTATTTTGGTGATAGTGGCAGTGTTTTATTTGTACTCCTGACAGTCAAAGAGCTTCAAGCATCAGACTCTTACCAGATGAGCTAGATGTGTGACCAAAAGGAATGGATGAGGCATGCTGTAGCCAGAGACTTGTCTACTCAGCACAAGCTAGCATGTCTGTGTGGTACAAATTTACAGCAGTGCTATCCACCAACTTCTAGTCAAAGAGCTGTAACTTGGGAAAACAAAATTTATGAGCAGTTCTGCTGAAGTAAAGAGGTTGTCATGTAGCAAATGACCAGGGCCATGTAGAAGCAGCAGGAATCAGGGAGGTTTTGTTGAGAAACCTTAGTTATAGACTATTTAGATGCAGGATATTCCCACTTCTTTTATCACTGAGATTCAAAGGAACAACCACAGTCCCTATGCCTGGTATTCACTTAAACCTAGGAACTACTGAAAGGCCAAGTAGCTGCTCAAATAAAACAAGATTTCAGTGCTGAATTGCGAAGTTCTAACTAGACAATGGTATTTACTAAGAATGGAGAATAATGGGTAGAAAATGTTAACTTTTGTCACGTTAAAGCTAGAATAGTGGGACTGGGGAAATAACTCCATGGCCTAAGTGCCTGCCTGGCAAGCACAAGGACCTGGGTTTGATCCCTGGTACTATATGCCATATGGCTCCAGAACCCCAGGCACAAAGTGTGGGACACTGAAACTATGCATAGTGGTGCACACCTGTGATCTCAGTGATGGGGAGGCTGAGACAGGAGGATCACTATTAGTCCAAGCTGTGTAGTAAGACTCTGTGCCAAATAAATAAATAAATTGATAAGTAAGTAAATAAAAGATTAGAAAAAGTTTTAAAACACAGAATTGTGCATATAATATTTTAATTTAAGATTTTAATTCCAATTTAATTCCTTTAAAGTAGTTTAAAGGTTTAAGGATCTGCACAATAATTCAGTCTCAGCATAACTAATTTTCAGTTTGTATACAAGGTCTAACAACTCCAGTTACCTACTCTTACATAAAATGATATAGGGGACAAAAACAAAGGAATTCTCTAGTCCAGTCTATGGGTTTTCAAAAGAGTTCTCCTTGCATTTGGCTTGAAAAAATCAGACTTAAATAAACAAGGCTCTAAAAATTCTGTGAAAACTATGCTCTAGATTAACATTATAATTTCAGTTTCTCTGAGTAATAACTCTTGGCATTGTGCTTTCTCTGTAGCTCATTTTATTTAAGTTATGAACTACCACATGTTGGCAGCCTTTAGACTATGTTGGAAGGTTGGTAAAAGTGGGTCAGGATGAAAACACTGATATCTAAAGATACAGAAACTTGCCCATGAAGTTAAGGAATACTGCGTTACTCTGGGTAACTTAGGAGCTCTGACCCAATAGTTCTTTTAATCTGATCCATTCAAAATTTTAAAACTATTAAATGAAAAGACCAGGACATTCTTTTACTAAAGGGGAAACAGAGAGACAGAAAGGTGAAGTAGCTAGTCCAACAGCACACCTTAAATATGGTAGAATGAGTGATATAAGGGAAAAATGATCTCAATGGGTGATCTATGAATGACACAGGGGAAAAATGAAATTCCTGACCTGAATGGTATCTGGGACAAGTTTGTGTTCTCTAAAACCAAAGAATGAATAGAAACAAATGGAGGTTATGAGCAAAATATTCTTATTGGGAAAGAAATCTTCTGTCACAGAGAGTAATAAAAGGGGGGCCAATCATGTTGTCTCTGAAAGCTGTCTCTTGCAGGAACTTTTATAGAGTAAAACTATGTGCTGAGGTGGGTCTAAGGTGCAAACCAGGGGAACTCACTTAGGTGGGTATGAGGTGGGACAATACTATGGTCAACCAGTGAGATCACAAGCAGCATTGCTCAGGTAAAATTAAATACAAATCAAATGGGGAAGTAAGTTACGTAGCAAGCAAGCATGAATATGGGACAAGGTCTTTTCCTGTTGGGGGCGGGGTTAGTGACTCATTTGGGCTCTTTCAAGGAGATTGGTACCTATTTAGAATATCAATCCCTGATGCCCATCTCTAGGGAAGTATGTGACTGCTTTCGTTTACTCTTTTGTCTCAAGGTCTGGCCCACAGCAGGGAAAATCTGTCTCTTCCAAAATTGCAAAGTCATCTTGTCTTCCATATTGTCTTTAAGGGCCTGACCCTGTCTGACTTTCTATAATATTTCTATCTAACTCAGCTGCTTACAACATGAGGGGTTAAATCTAAGCAGTCCAGTGTCAAGATCTATATTCCTTCCTACTGCCTTACAAAGGATATTTGAAAAGGTTTTAGTTTTCTTGGAAAATGCCAGATAGACTTTACTGAGTGATCATTGTCTGCTGATAAATACAAAGTGGCTGACTGGAGGAGCTCTTCCCTCCTGAGGGTCTGAACAGAGGATGACGTGGTATTTTCTGTGTTCTCATGTGTGTGTTTGTGGTCGTCTGTAAGTTCCATGAGAGCAGTATTTAAAGTCACGTTAACCAGAACTTAATAGAGAAAGGCTAATTATTGTTTAAGGAACATGTGCTGTTTATTCCACACATGCAACCAATCTTTCCCTGTCTTTCAAGCCTGGCTCTGCCTACATCGGTTCTCAGTTCCTACAGCACATCCTGCGTGCGCTACCCACTGGCTATTAAGTGCCTTGCTCCCTGTGACACCTCTACGGCTGTCTCAGTTTCAAGTTTTCTATCATGTTTGAGTTTCTCTGTGTCTGTGTTGAAAACTCATTCAGAGACTTATATTTTTTTCCATAGCCTACAGGATATTGTAAAATATTCTATTTACAAAATAAATATTTATTATGATTGCCATGAAATAACTGTTGGTAAAGCTTTCACTTGATGAATACATGTCCTCATATCACAAGCAGATTACATGAATTATCTATGATTACTCTAAGATTTTAGAAGTTGATCAAAACTTATGTGCCCTTGTAAGACCGTCTCATACTAATTTTGCTTTTGAAAAATAACCATCAATAATATAGTCTTTTTCTCACTGTATACTCAAAGAAAAAAGTATACTATAAATTTCATTAATGTATTTTGAATGCAAATAATAATGAACTATCACAGAAATCTTATGAATCCTAGAAATTATACATTCCAATCACTCTCGTAGAAGCAGGCTAAACATTTTTGCCTCCCCTCCCCCCTCTGCAGGACTGGGGTTTGAACTCAGGACCTTGTACTTGCCAGTCAGGCACTTGTGCCATGGAGCTATCTCCCAGTTCCCTAGCCTATTATTTTTTCTAGGGTTGTTTTTATTACTGTTCATGACAGTAGATAGCTAACCATTGTGTAATACTCTCCTGCATTATGATAAAATTCATACATTGAGAAGCCTTATCTGCTTTACTCATCAGAGAATGAGAATCTAGTGTCTGACATGAAGATATTTAATAAATATTTATCAAGTGCAAAATGAATGAGTAAACAAGTACCATTGTTCCAAGAATGTCTTTGTGTATTATGTTTGGTCCTCACAAAAATTACCTGGGATAGTTGTTCCAAAAGAGGAAAATGGGCTTAGAGAAATTAAGTAGGCTGCCCTTGGCCACACAGGCAGTGTAGCAGGCATCTCCCTGTCCATGTGCCCTTCTACAGACCCCACCTCCAACAGTTATAAGCACTCTTCTTACATTTCCCACTTAGTATCTGAGTCCCTTTGTGACAAATAACTATTCGCTCTTTAAATTTCACAAAGGTTAAGAGCTCCCATTCTCCTTATTCTAAATAGTTATGAAGGGACGGGTTTTGTTAAAAAGCTGTTCTTGAACTTAAAAATATTCAGGAAGTTTTTGGAATGCGAGAAGCCCTGGTCTGAGGACTATAATCTTATCTGAGTTTACTTAGCTGTAAGTAGGGTTTTGTGCTCATGATTACAAAAAGAGAGCATTGATTGTGCACTCTGATAAACAACTAAGCATATTATGGGGCAACGAATTAAAACACTATATTAAGGTTATATTTGATAAGTGGAATAAAGTAATGCATTATAACAAGTAAATTGCTTGAAATTATCAGACTATTACTAGGTCAGTAATTAGGGAACTAATATAGTTATTTTATATTTCTTTATTGGAACACTTGTATAATATATTCCAATTCTACCTAGAAGTGCAAAACATTTCTCAGTTTATTTTATCAGCTTGAAAACCTAGAGCTAAGAGAACTGAAGGAAATATTTTAATACTTAAGAATAATTATTCCTAAAACCTAAACCAAAGAGAAATTCACTCTCACAAAATAAAGTAAGCAAAGCTGGGCATGGTGACGCACGTCTGTAATCCCAGCACTTGGAAGGCTGAGGCAGGAGAATCAGTGCCAGTTCGAGACCAGCCTGGGCTACAAAAGTGAGTTCAAGGCCAGCCTGAACTGCGTAGTGAGACCCTGTCTCAAAAACACAAAAAATAAATTAATAAATAAATAAATAAAGTAAGCGAAAATTGTTTTAGTATAATAAATCGAATTATTCTTTCTTTTTATCAGATTTAGTAGAATGTGCAGCTGTCAATGTGGCAAAAATTAGCAGATATACTAAAACAGAAGGTGTATAAAAATGCATATACATAAAATGAAACTTTCATTTGTGTCATAACAAGCATTTGAATATGTGCCACAGAGCTATCTCCCAGAATAAAATTTTATTCTATTTTAAGTGATTTTGTGTTTTCTTATACTTATCTTGTACCCAACAGCCTGAGTTGGAGCATAAGTACCCTTCAGGCAAGAAAGATAGTACTGCAAAATAATTTGTGAAGTAAAACTAATTTTTAGTGAATTCTCTAAGTAATTCACTTTTTCTTAACATTTCAAATTAACCTTTCTATGTTACAGTGATTAAAAATAAGTCAAATTAAATTACATAGATTCTGTAAAGTAATTTCTTTTTGACCTAGGAATAATAATTTCTATTCTTTGAAGGAAAGTGATATTTTAAAAAATTAAAGCTAATACTAAACTAGAGAAATTATAATTTTAAACCTTGTGCAAATGTAGATGTATATTACATTAATATTGTTCCTTTCTTACATATTCATAACATTCAGAGCTCCATTTAATCAAAAATACTTTATAGCATGATCCTTACGTTAATATGACATGGATAGACACTAAAGTATCTTTAAAAAAATCTTGCAAGTTACGATCTAATTTTTTTAAATTCAGTATCATTTTCTTTCTGAGCCTCAAGCACATTTATTTATTTATTTATTTATTCATTCATTCATTCTTTCATTCATTCATTCATTCACTCATTCATTCATTTTGAGACATGGTCTCACTATGAAGTTTAGGCTGGCCTTGAACTGACTATGTTTCCTGACTGCCCTGAAGGAAGCAGTCCAGCTTCACGCCGCCCTTCCACTTTGGAGCCCATTAACAATGGTCTGAGCTAGGAGCCAAGTAATCCACTTCCTCCTTGAAGTTATGGATGTTGACTGTTTGGTCCAACAACAGGAAAGCTAAGAATTACAGCCTGTGGTTCAGACTAAAGTGATTAACATTGGTAAAATACCCATACTACTCAAAAGAAATACCAGATCAATACAATCTCTGTCAAAATTCTTAAAACATTTTTCCCAGAAGTAGATTAAAATTTCCTAAAAGTCATATGAAACCACAAACGATGTGAAATAGCAAAACAGTCTTCAACAAAAAAGAACAAAATCAGGGATACTGTACTACTGATTTCAAAGCTACTACAAAGCTTTCATAATAAAACATGGTACTACCATAAAAAGGAGACTCATAGTCAAAAGAATTAAAATAGAAACTTCAGAAATACACCCATAAATTATGGCCAAGAGATTTTAGACAAAGGAGCCAAAGATAAACACCGGGCGAAGTGCAGACTCTCCAGCAAATGGTGTAAGAAGAGAACATGAGGAAATGCTTCATAATTTTGGATTAGGCAAGGTATGTCTTGACTATGACTCCATAACAGCACAGGCATGGAGTTATATTAAAGTAAAACACTTCTGTTCAGCAAAAGAAACAATCTACAGAATGAAAAGGTAGGCCTTATAAGTATGCTAACCATGCATCTGATAAAGGGTTACTATGCAAAATATATGAGGAAGTGAACTTGATGGTAAGAAAACAAATACTCAAAATATTTGAAGAGAAAGTTCTCAAAAGGAGATACACAGTTGGGCAACAGTTATATTTTTAAGGCCAGGTGTGGTGGTGCCGCCTGTAATCCCAGCACTTGGGAGGCTGAGGCAGGAGGATCGGTGTGAGTTCAAGACCAGCCTGGGCTACAAAAGTGAGTTCACGGCCAGCCTGAACTGCATAGAGAGACCCTGTCTCAAAAAAAAAGTTACAGTTTTAAATGTTTAGTACTATTAATCATCAGGCAAATACAAATCAAGCTATTCTGAGACGTCATTTCATGACTGTTACAATGGATATCTTCAAAAAGACAAAAGGTAAGTGTTGGCAAGGGTGCAGAGGAAGCCAAGCACAGTGTTCAGAATATAAATTCAAGTTTAACCATTATGGAAAGTTCTATAGGTTCTACCCAAAATTAAAAATATAACCTGGTACTATAGCTCAGGGGTAGAGCACTTGCCCAGGCT
>PVKN010009411.1:0-23819 GCA_004027915.1 Capromys pilorides
GAGCCCCCCTCCCCAGTTGTTTCATTTTTATCTCATCTTCCCTTTTTCATCTTTCTTCCCAACTGTTTTTGGAAACTAATGATGATAATAGAAATAGGAAGAAGTTGAGAAAGAAGGGACTCCGGCAGTTTGGAAATTATTCTTTTAGTATTTACGTGTTCAAGATAGAAAGATGGTTTTTCAACTGTTTTTTATTTTCTTTTGCCTTTTTTCATTGGGAGAATTAAAAGTCAGATGCTAATTTATTTAAATAATTCAGGAAACAGTTTTTGGGGCAACATAAAGGAAATTATCTTGTGGAAATACATGTACAGTATTGCATGATGTTGATTTACTTATCTGTTTATTTTTATGTATTTGGTACAGGGTCTCACTATGCAGCTTAGACTTGTAGTGATCCTCTTGTTTCAGCCTCCCAACACTGGGATTATAGGCGTGTGCCACCATACCCAGGGTGGGGCCGGCATAGCATGTGGTATCAGGGATCAAACCTAGGTCCTTGTGCTTGCCTAGGCAGGTGCTTAGACCACTGAGCTATCTCTGTGGCCCCCATATAATGTTTTTGTATATGTACTACAAGTATACTATGTTAGTATAGTTTTTCTCTTCTATACTGAAATATATCTATGTCTATATATTTATGTCTATATCTATATATGTTGAGTAATATAGGTCTATATAACAAGTAATATAGATCTATAATGAAAGTATATATTTTCATTTGTATCTTAGTAATTTTTCCTTATTTTACAGAAAATATTGCAGTTTCTACCTGAACGCATTTTCTTTCGATGGCATTACCAGAGCATAGGTAAGAACAATTTTAAAAAGTTGTTAAATAAACTTTTAAAATCTACTCTCCAGTTGTGCTTCATATAACTAACATCATCAAGGTAGCTTATAGCAAGGAATATTAATCTGTTTATGACAGTTAATCAAGATAGAATGATCTTGATTCATTCTTGAAACCCAAGACAAGTCCCTCTGGCACTGTGGAGGACATGTACGTGTGTCTTCTCCAGCAGTGTCCCATGCAGTGTGACTCCTAGATCATTAGCCTTCCCCAGAGTTATGGGGGTGCAGAATTTCAGGCCTCACCAGGCCTCCAGAGTCACGGGATGGGGTTTCTGTACATATAAAGTTTGAGAAACACAGACCTAGAGTATTTTCTCAATATGTCTACATTTTTTTTTACAAAAATATCTTGGTCTTTAAGCCTGTATCATGGGCTCACAGTTATTTTGTTAGAGTGCTGTTGGATGCAGTAGCCAGTGGAAACTTGAAATAAATTATACTGCTAGAGCTGCCCTTTCTATTGGACCATTCACAGCTAACAGCATCTCATCCCAATTCTGTGCTCAGCCCATCTGGAATGATCCTGGGGTGTGGTTTGTAAATTCTGCCATCTGTCTTAAAGACTGTCTGCTTTAGGCCTTCTGCCTTCCAAGATCTGCCATTTCCTAACATTATTCTTCCTTACCAAATGGTCATGTTGGAGGACAACATGAGCCTTATGATGAATCTAACTCTATAGATTACTCATTCATTGAAATATTTATGCAGGGAGAGACATTGGCTCCCAATTCTATAATAGAAACAGAGGTTATCTCACCATCCTTGTCTTGGATAGGTCTTTTGCCCAGTGAGTGGATAGTTGAGAAAAATAATTGCAGTGTGATGGTCACTGTAAAAGAAATACAATAGGAGCTAAGAAGAAAGGTTGAAGAATCCTCTTTAGAAGAGTTGAGGGATCTTCAAGAGAGGCACCTTCCGTTTAAGTATGGCTTTGATTTTGTTTTTTGAGACACAGTCTTGCTATATAGCTCAGGCTGACCTTGAACTCACAGCAATTCTCTAGCCTCACTCTCTGAAGGCTCCATCTGAACACTGAAAGATGAACAGATCACGTGCGGGATGGGCTTTCTGGGTAGATCAATACGTAAAAAGTCACAAAACTTCAAAGAATATGCTGTGACCAATAGACATTTCAAATTTCAGAACCTTAATTTGAATTTGGGATTAATTTTATAAAAAATGTAGCTGATTCTTATAGAAATGCAGTTATTTAGCTATATGTTATAAATTGAAAAAAGTATTATGTAGTAAATACATCTATGATACTTAGTAGTCATTACATTAAGAAAGTTCCTTGATTTTTAAATCTTTCAAATACCCACAAAAATTTTACTTAAAATCTTAGAGTTGTCCATAGTCATTCTTAATTATAAAGTTTGTATGTTTAGATTCATGTAAAAATGAAAATTTAAATGTAAAGTCTAATTTAGTGAGAAAGCACGGGGATTTGCGCTGCTCTGCGGGATAGCAGGAATGGGTGGCAATGAGAACTAGCTGTGTGGAGTGGTGTTTATCTGTGGTAGCTATAATCCTTCTTTAATTTTGTTTCTATCATTTTTATGAAAACCATCCTCATTTTGCTGAGCTAGCAATTTAGAATGTCTGAAGATTAGTGGATCCACTCAGTATGAGTAAACTTACAAAAAGTATATGAAAATTAATTTGCATTTGTGTTGTGAAACTTCACACATCTGATGGGCAGTAAGCAGTATTTTTTTCATGTTACCCAAACCCCAAAACCTGGTTATAATTGCTGGCATAAGTAGTTCTTATCCAGCTTTGTAGCATCTTAACAAGTGTGACCAGGGGTCTCAGACTCCAGCACTGGATGGCAGAGCACTCATCTCTGGAGCTGCAGTGTGTCATGTGTGTTGCTTACTTGGTGTATGGAACAGATGTCCCTGTGCACTCAGATGTAAGATTATCCTTATTTATTATGATGCTTATATACTTAAGTCTTGGATCAAATAGACTCTTTCCCAATAAATACAGTTTCGCATTATTAGTCTCATTTGGTAGAGATTGGTGTTTTTACAGGTCCACCTATTATTATTATTATTATTATTTATTTATTTATTTATTTAAATGGCCTGCTCAGCCTGTCCCAGGGGTGGGGCTGATGCAGCATGTGGTGCCAGGGATCAAACACAGTCCCTGCGTTTGCCTAAGCTTGCCTAAGCAGGTGTTTTAGACTGCTGAGCTATCTCCCCCCTCCCTCTCTTCTTAGTGATTCTTGGGTTGGATTTGCTTTGGAATCAGACCTACTCAGATTTTAGACCAGCACTATTTACACTGTTGTATAGTGAAGTACACAATCTGGAATATCAACCTCATGTATATCTGTGTATGACACCACAGCTGTCTCTAATCAAGTGAACTGCTAATTCTGGAGCTTACAATGGATGCTAAAGTTTAGTATTGATGGAATAAGGAAACTGCAAATAGTCTTTGTCAGGTGTTGTCACCATAGGTTCTGTCCACTACTGATTTACTCAGAAAAGCTTCAGTTGTCACAGTGTTTTCAGTTTTAAAATCGTTGATAAGAGATTCTAGCCTGGTCATTGTATCGGTCAATACTTCCTACAGAAATGGATTTAATTAAGATATAAAAATGTATAAGAATTTATAGGATTGGGTTACAGTGGCTGCCTGAAAAATTAGGTGCAGAAAAATGCAAAAGGGCTATCTGTGCCCTAGAGAGCTGAGGGATCCAGTTGAAGGCCTGGAGCTGTTAGTGTCCCATGGGAGTCCATATCAGGAGGCTGAAAGGTCTGCACTGGGAGCCAGGAAGTGATGTCCAGGGTGAAAGTGAAGACTGAAGCTTCTCTGAAGAAACAGAGGCAAGCCTTCTTCTTGGTTTCTCTTTTATACCATTAAGGCAGCAAACCTATTGGTTACTGTCACACCCAATAAACCCCAGAAGATCTTCAGTAAATCCCTTCAGCCACACTCAGAATGTGCTGATCCAATTTAATTGGGCATTTCTTACTCAAATGGACACAGTCAGTTCATTGTCATAATCCACCTCTTGTCGACTTGATACCCAGACACATTACTTTAAACGATAATCTCCAAATACAAGTTCATAATTATCTCTATGTTGCAGCTATCCTATATACAAACAGAGATCCACTGACTTCCTCCTGGAATGCAAGTTAAGTTTTCTTTGGATGATGCTTACTCTCAGTATCTTATAACCTGAACATTATAACATAGGTTTAAAATTACTAGAAGGGCCAGGGAGATAGCTCCGTGGCACAAGTGGCTGCCTGGCAAGTACAAGGTTGTGAGTTCAAACCCCGGTCCTGCAAAAACAAACGAACAAAAACTAAAATTACTAGTGAACCAACAATATGCCTATCAATGTATTACATTGGAAGTGTCTTAGAAGAGAACTATTACAATTATAATCCTCATTTCTGTAATGAGTGATGGGCTCACTAACTTCTTCTGCTACCTATTTTGTTTTCTGTTGGCCTTTAATAACCACTTCAGTAGATCTTGGTTCTTTCCTTGGTGGGGTAACCCATACATTCATGTTTGAAGTTCTGGACCATTTGTCATACTTTCTAGATTGGGTTGTTATAGTTTCCCTTGACTTTAATAGTGGCATGTTAGTACTAGAAGGTACCTTAAGGTGTCTCCAGCAAGCTAAGTACATTCCTTTCCCCCATTGTGTAATAATAGTCTAATTTCCCTTAATAGGTCAATCCTTACTGTCAACACTGTGATTCCCTTTTTAGCTTATTTCCTCAGAGGTTTGAGGAAACCAGAATGATCAGGCAGTGGAAAGGGTCTTAATCTTCCTGTTCAATGCTGTTGTGCTTCCTGGTGATAGGTTCTTGGCACAGCTGAGAAACAGGCAGAAGGAAAAAGGGAAAGGGGCTTTATTTTCTTTGAAGACATGGGAAAGAATGTGGAGAAGGATTAGGAATTGTTTTTCTTTTGATGAGATAAAGGGAGGCTGAGGTTTTTATGAACTTTTGCCAGGGGTGGAATTTGAAGGGGATGTTTAGATATACCTGAGGGAGCTGATTGAGGAGTCTTCCTGAGGTGGTGGAAAGGGTAAAAGTAAATTATGTCTTGGACTGAGTTGGAGAAGACGGGGGAGGGCATCGGCCATATTAGATGACCACCATAATGATTTTAGCAATTTATGCTAGGGCCAGAACCTGTCACCTGGTACAAGCCTTCTCACTCTGGACCTAAGACTTTTAAGCCAATAGAGAATGAAGTTGGGGACAGAAAGCAACAATTTTGGTAGTGCATCACTGTGGGTACTGGTGAATGGTACAATTCCCACTTCCAGCCCTTGACCTGTGGTCCTGTAAATCCCAGCTATGGATGACATAGTACATACAGTAGATGCTATTTCAAAGCATATACAGCCTTTTGAAGAACCTTCCCTCAACCCTACAAACTATTGCTATCTACCTGGCACCATAACTGTGTCTTCCAAAGACCATTCCATGGGACTAGAGGTATAGCTCAGTGGCATAGTGTCTGTCTGGCAAGCACAAGGTCTTGGGCTTGAGTCCTAGCAGCCCCCCCCCCAAAAAAAAAAAAATCATTCTATCCTTTGATCAATCTGGCCACTTCTAGGTGGTGAGACTAGTAAATTTATGAGCATAAGCCCATTGCTTCACTTCTTGGGCTATAAAATGTGTTCCTTGGTCAGAGGCAATGCTGTGTGGATAAGGCATTCTATGAGTCCATGGATAGTAGTTTTTGTGGAAGCATTACATGCAGGGAAGGAAAATCCATATCCAGAATAAGTATCTGTGCCATTAAGGACAAAGTGCTTGACCTTTCCATGGTGAAAAATATAATATAATCAACCTGTCACCAGATTGCAGGTTGATCACCCCTGAGAATGGTGCCATATTTGGGGACTCAATGTTGGTTTCTGCTGCTGGCATTTTGGGCATCAGTTATAGCTGTAGCCAGATCAGATCAGCTTTGATGAGTGGGAATCAATGTTGCTTAGCCCCTGTATAACCTTCATCAGTACCACCATGGCCACTCTGTTCATGAGCCCATTGGGCAATAACTAACATGCCTGAAAAAAGAGGTTGATTGCTGTCTACAGAATGGATGATCCTATTGATTGATTGTTAAAATCCTTGTCTGCTGAGGTTACTATTTAGTGTTTATATGGGATAAAAATATTTCTATATCCTTTGTCATATTGAGAGGTCTATCCACCACATATGTCTTCCCCAGTTTCTTTTGTCTCTAATTTTCAAGTCATGTTCCTTTCAAGTTTCTGAGTACCAGTCAGATCCTTAGCTATAGCCCATGAATCAGTATACACTCACATAGCTGGCTGTTTTTCTTTCCAGGAAGAATGTTTCACTAGGTACACTGCCCAAGGTTTTGCCCACTGTGAAAATGTCCTTTAACCACTGTCCTTTAGGGATGTTCTCGATAGGGACTGTAATACTGCAGCTGTCCATTTGCAGGTGATACCTATATAACATGAAGAACCATCCATAAATCCAGGGCTTAGCCCACCCCACAGGGTGCATGCTGGGAAAGAGAGGGCAGTGTAGCAGGCATAGGATCATAGGTATCTGGGCAACTTCCTCATGTAATTTATTTGTATCCTCAATACCTGCTCTGTCTCAGTCACAAATATACCACTTGCATTTAATTATAGACTCTTGTTATGCATGTCCATCCTTATGACTTGGTGGATCAGGTAATACTCAGGCCATGATAGGTGACACAGGTCCCATGGTGAGCTGGTGTCCCATGGCCAAGGATTCAGTTTCCATCAAGATGAAGCAGCAGGCCAACAGCTGTTTTTCAAAGGGAGAGTAGTCTGCAGGTGATGGCAGAACCTTGCCTTCAATCCTAAAGGCTTCTATTGCAGTTCACCTATGAGGGTCTGCCAGAGGCTCCAGATAGCAGCTCTACCTACTACTGACACCTGGATCATGTGGCTCCAGGGGCAGAGCAGCTTGCATGGCAGCTTGGACCTGTTGATGAGCCTTTCCTTGTTCTGGGCCTCAAAAATAGCTTTCTGAGTCAGAAATGGGCAGGAGTGTGTTGCCTCTAAAATCCAGATTGGCTTAGTAGGTGTTATGCTTAATTTTTCGTTGTAGGGGGAACAGAGTGCAGTAATTTATCTTTTGCCTTAGAAGGGATATCTCCACATGCCCCAGGACACTAAACTCTTAGAAATTTCAGTGAGGCAGAAGGACCTTGAATTTTTGTTGGATTTATTTCCCACCTGCTGGCTCTGAAATGTTTAACAAATCCAGAGTGATTGCTGCCTCTTGGTCACATGGTACAGGCAACATAATACCGTGTCATCAGTTTAGTGGAACAATGTGATACCTTGTGTGTGACAGAGGTGATCAAGATCCCTGTGAACTAAGTTGTGACACAGGGCTGGCAAGTTAATGTAACCCAGAGGTAAGACTGAAGGTATACTGTTGGTGTTGCCAGCTGAAAGCGAATTGTTTCTGATGGGCCTTATGGATAGATATGAAGAAAAAAGCATTTTCCAGATCACTAGCTGCATACCAAATACTAGGAGATGTATTGATGTGCTCAAGGACATCACATCTGGTACCACAGGGCAGTCAGTCGCCACTTGATTCAGTTTGTGGTAATCTAACGTCATTCTTCAAGACTTATCCATCTTTCTCACAGGCCAAATGGGAGAATTAAGTGGGAATGTGGTAGGGACCATCACCCCTTGTATTCTTCAAGTCCTTGATAGTGGCACTAATCTTTGCAGTCCTTCCAGGCAAGTATTGTTTTTGCTCTACTGTCTTACCAGGCAAAGGCAACTCTAATGGTTTCCATTTAGCCTTTGCAAATATAATACCCTTCACACTACACGTTTGGGAACCAATGTGAGGATTCTGTCAAGTCATAAGTATATTTAACCTAATTATATATTCTGGACTAGTGGAGATGACTACAGGATGGATTTAAGGATCTACTGGACTCACCGTGAGCCAGATTTTTGCTAAAACTCCATTGATTACCTGACCTCGATAGGCTTCTACTCTTACTGGAGGGCCACCATGCCCTGTATCAGCATTAGTTCAGAACCAGTATCCAGTCGTCCCTGAAATGTCTGTTCATTTCCCTTCCCCTAATGTACCATTACTCTGGTAGAAGGCCTTAGGTCCTCTTGTGCAAGGATGAGAGGAAGCTTGACTGTATAAAGTTTTGGTAGTGTACCAGCATCCTTCCTCAAAGGGATCTGGCCTTCCTTCATTCAAGGCATTCTGGGCCTCTAAACTAGCTCAGTTCCAGGAACTTGATGGCAACCTTGAGTCCCTGTCACTACAGTCTGAAGTAGTTTTTGTTCATCTGCCCTTTCATTTTTTTTATTATATAAATCTAGTAAAATTTTTGTAGGTTTCCTGTGTGTTTCATTTTTGAAAACACCATGGCTTATCAGCCAACTCCACAGCTTACCACATGTCAGACCATTCTGATCGTTGTTCTATTTCTGCTGCTCATTATCATAAGTATGTGCACCTTGCCTTTGGTGATTAATAGTCATTAAATGCTTTCACTTGATCCCTGCCACTCTAGGGCCCAACCTATTGCCCTTAAATTTTCCAGTTGATTAACCACGGTCTCCACTGTAAGGACTGGCATATAGAGAAGAGCAATGATAGGGCTCTTCAGAGATGCTGGTGCTCACCTTACAAGTCTGTTTCTCAACATGTTAGGGAAAGGGTACATTTTCTGAATCATCCTAGTGTGGAGGATTAGATTTAACATGGCAGAACCACTCCAGCATTCTGATTTCGACTAAGGTTTTTGAATCCTCTCATGAGCAGTAAACTATAGGATATCAGGCATCTCTAGCTCATTCACATTAGGCTATCTTTTGGTGCATACTTCTGTCAACCAGTCAAATGAACTATTAAAACCTTTCTTTCTCCCACAAGCTGCAACATTAAATTTGGAATCCCTACTTAATAGGCCCATATCAACAAACCCAGCCTGATCCAGGTGTATGTTTTTGCCACCATTATCTCATACCAGTAAAATCCATTCCTACACTCGTCAGGTCTGCTTATCACAGTTAAAGAACTCAAGAAATTCCTTGGGAGAATAGTGGACCTCCTCATGGGTCATATCTATGTACTTCACCCTTAGGAGCCTTCTGTGATTTGAGCCTGGTTGTACATCTAGAGACAAACATGGGTGGTGAGGATGGTTCTTGGGGAGTGTCAGCATTGTCCCAGTTAGGTCAACACAGGCTTAGTTTCCCCAGGTGTTCTAGAAGAGGCCAACATTTCCAGGGGTGGGGTAGGGGATGTCTCTATCACTGTAGGTGAGGAAATCTCTCTCTCAAAAAATAATCTTATCAGCATCTAGAAACAGCATCCTCAGCTTCCTCCCATACATTTCCATCCCAGTTTATAGGATCCCATTCTTTTTCAGTCAGTGCCCTTGCCTTTGCTTCAGATACCGTTGGAGAATGAGCATTAAACTCATGCTATATTGTAACCAATTGAATTGGGCTTGGGATTTTTTTTTTTTTTTCAATCTTGGTTTTGTGTCTAAAAGAGAGGAGATTTTCTTTCAGGACATACTTAGAAATTTAAATTTTTTATTTGTTTGTGGAGCTAGGAATTTGAATCTTTGAGTTACTTATTTACCCTTAGCAAGTTGTCTTCATAGTTAGAAGACTTGAAATTTCCTATGGATATTTTGAGTGCACTGTTTTCCTTCACTACTTTATCCAGAAATGCTAAGAGTAACCAGCCAACATCATATTTTCTACTCTGCCAGAAATAGTCAAAAATCATATGTGGAGTCACTACATTCCTTAAATCTCACAAGTGATGAGTTAGGATAGCCAAATAGATCTACACTGCATATTGCTTTTTTTTCTCTTGATATTTTGAGACAGGGTCTTGCTGTGTAGTCTAGGCTGGCCTTCAACTCACTGTGGAGCCAGTCCTGGCCTTAAACTCACTATGGAACTACCCTAGTTTGAAACTCATGGCAACCTTCCTGCTTCAGCCTTCTGAGTGCTGAGATTATAGTTGTGCACCACCATGCCTGGATCATCATGTATTACTTTAAATAGTTCATGCCAAGGTCTGTCAGTATTCCCCACAGAAGGAGAGACCATAGCATCTGAAGGTCTCATCAAATTAGAGGGCTGATTCCAGGAACTACTGATGCTATAACAGAATTTCATTTTTAGAATTTTATTTCTCTAGAGCCACTTCAGGTTCCAAATTGCATTATTCAATGCCTACTAGAGAAACAGGTTTAATGCAAGGTATATGGCATACAAATATGTAAGAATTTACAAGAATGGCTTACAGTAGCTTCCCACATAGTCATGTGTGGAACAGTGCACTGGAAATCTGAAGGATGCAGTAGAAGGCCTGGAGCACATTGTAGTATTCCCTGCAAGTCTGTATCAGGAGGTGGAAGGGTCTGTGCTGAAGGCTGATGGGTCTGCACCAGAAGTCTGATGGATCTGCACTGAAGGCTGGTGGATTTGCACCAAAGGCTGATGGTTCTTTTTCCAAAGGTTGGAGGATCTGTGCTAGAAGCCAGGAGTGATGTCCAGGGTGAAGGTGAAGATTGGAGTTTCTCCAAAGAAATAGAAGCAAGCCTTCTTAATTTCCCTTTTATACTCTTCAGGCAGCAAGCCTGTTGGTTACTGTCACTCACATCCAGTAAATCCCAGAAAATCCCCTGAGCTACATCCAAGCTGTGCTGATCCAATTTAGTTGGGCATTTCTTACCAACGTTGACGTAATCAGTTCACTTTCATAGTAATTATATATGTTTGTTTTACATGCCTTGCCATACATAGTGTTTATATTCTTTCTGGTTTATTAGGATTTGTTAAAACTGTTAAAACAGTTAGTTATTATTTGTTTTGACCAAGTTTGAAGTCTTGACCAAGTTTGTTGTAGACACTAAGATATTTAGAGCAACACCATCTCCGTAAGGAAAGGACTGTTTCCAGGCTTCTAACCCCTGGCATCTTGGCTTGTGCAGAGCCATGTGCAGAGTCAGCGGCTGGAGTTCAGGAGTCAGCCTTCTCGCTCACTGTGGCTGCAGCAGGAGTGTCCAGGATCTCCGCAGTGTTGCATTAGAACTGTGCAGTCTGAGTCAACACACCACCAAGGCAGCATGCTTCCTGTCCCACACTGTGTGTGACAGTTGTCCCTGCAGAGAGACCCCAAATGAAAGTGGCTTCTAGTTCTACTGTGGGAGCTCTCAGGTTTGCTGGATGGTTTACACTTTATCAGTTATGTTTATAGAGAAGGGGCAAGTAGTTTGAGACACCAACTTCCACAGTGCTCAGAGTTTTTATTTTTTCTCATGGTATTTTGTTTGGTTGGTATCAGTCAGAGCCATTCTGTTTCTCTTAAAACGATTTGTAGAAGTTAAAATAGGAAGTTTTTCTTGGCTGAGTTTTTAAATGGCTGGCTTTGGGTGTAAATCGCTGATTGAGGAAACATATCTGAACTCTGAGTTTTGCAGTATGAAACAAACACAGATTTTCCTTCCAAGTATATCAGGTACTCTTCAAGTGAGGCTCAGAGAGCAAGAGGGCCTGTGGCTGGCACATGTTTGAGCTCGATGATGCACGTCACCCAAGACTGAGCTATTTGCAGATTTCTAGTATTGACTACAAATTGAAAAATTGTGTCAAACATTTCTTGAAATCACGTTTTAGGTCAGTAAGTTGTGGTGGAAATGGGTGGCTGCTCAACATAGCAACAATGAGATGTAATAGAGAAGGAAATGGCAGAGAATGGGACCAGCAGGAAAACAGAGACTGATGCAAGAGCAAGCAGTGGTACCCCCTCATGTGCCCATGAACCATCAACACAGGACTGATGATGTGGGTGCCCACTTCCAAAGGATATGCTGCTCCTCTAGGAAGGTTTCTTATGAGTGTACAGTCCTGTGTCTGAACTCAGTATTTCTTGAATGGGGAAGAGACATGTATTAGAGATATTTTATAGCAAAAATGTTTTAAAACAGGGGCTGGGAAGATAGCTCAGTGGTCTAAGTGCCTGCGTGGTAAGCACAAGGATCCAAGTTTCATCCATAGTACTGCATGCCATGCCAGTCCTGGCACCCCGGGTGTGGTAGCACTCGCCTATAATCCCAGCATTGGGGATGCTGAGACAAGAGGATCATTATGATTCTGAGCTGTGTAATGAGACCCCGTACCAAAAATAAATAAATAAATAAATAAATAAATAAATAATTTTTAAAAATTAGAAAATTTTTAAGAAGTTTAAAAATAGATGACCCTAAAAATAAGATAATACAACCTTAGGCTTAAAGAGGTGCGGCCAGTGGAAAATTCACACATCTGAATACTTTATGTATGTTTGTTATATATGTATATGTATGTTATGTGAGTGTTACAGATTTATTTGATGAGGCTTCTCTTATACATAGGATAAAAGCCAAACGCATTACCCAGTTGACATTTATTTTCAGCTTTTCATGAGTGTGGCCCCACATTCCCTGCGATATGAACACAGCGTCATTTCTCCCAGGTCCTGCCTTCTCCTCCAAGCCCAAGTCCAGCAGGCCCATTCCCTGAACAGCAGGACTCTGCAGTGATGCATCAGCTGACTGCACTGAGCCTGTGGCCCCCATGACGGCAGTTTCACAATCCTTGGCATGAACTCATGGCCCCGCCAGGGTGTGGACTGCTCACCCAGCTGAAGGGCAGCCTTGCAGCCTCAGCCTTTCTCTTTCGCCTCCTCAGCCTTCTAAAACCTGGCTTCTCCTGAGGCTGCTGTGTCTCTCCCAGAAGTAGGGGGCTGAATTCATGATCCATCTTCTCTTCCATAGCACATGCTGACATCAGCCACCACTTGTGCTATGGAAATCTCACTCCCTGGACTGCGCCCGCTGTCCTCTCTCTTCTTGTTTCCACCCTCACTGGCCCTTTCACTTCCCATGGCTTTGTTTTCTCCTAGACCTTTATTTTTCCACACCAAGTTACTCATCAGCCTATTGCACCCTATTGCAGACTGGGTGCAGATCTCTGTCTCACCATAGCTCACTTCCTCCTGACCCTTCACCCAACTCACTCCCAGGCTGCTTACCCTATTTTATCTTACTTTTAAACAGTTTTCTTGAGAGTCAAATGAATATACAGTGAATTGAATATATTGAAATGAGCCTTCTGAAAAGTTTTGACATAGGTATATACCCATGACATCACTGCTGCTGTAAGGATAATGAGCACAGGCTTCAGCCCCAACCCTGAAAGTTTCCCATCCCTGGAAATCCCTCTCTCGCCCCCTACACATTGCTCATCTCCAGGCAACTATTGGGGTTGTTTGTCATTGCAGACCAACTTGCAGGTTTTAGAGCCTTACATAATAAGCACAGTTGTACAGTATGCGTTCTCTTTTGTTGGTTTGTTTGGCATCTTTCACTTGGTATAATTATTTTGATATTAATTTTTTTGTATATTTTGATAGTTCACTGCTTTGTAAATTTCTGAACAATATATATTGTATGGTTTTGCTATAATTTATTCATTTGCTTGCTCATAGATATTTGGATTATTTTTAGTATTTAGTTATTACAAATACGGCTACTGTAAATGTTTGTGCACAAGTCTGTGTGGGTGTATGCTTTTCCATCTCTTAGGAATAGAACAGACTCATATAAAGGTGATATTGAACCACTTGGTGGTTTTCCAGAATTGTTGTGCAGTGTTCTGTTCCTGGCTGGGGAGAAAGCTTGGCAGTCTAAACACTTGCTTGGTAAGCAGAAGGACCCAGGTTTGATCCCCAGTACTGCATGCCATGCCCGCCCTGGAACTGGGCATTGTGGCATACACCTGTAATGCCAGCACTAAGAAGGCTAGACAGGACAATCTTTATAAGTCTGGATTGTATAGCAAGACCCTATATTAAAAAAAAAAAAAAAAGAGTCAAAAGATAACCAGTCTCACAACTGAAAATGAGAAGATGAGAAGCAAAAAAGCAGATTTTGAAAATACTATTAAAGAATTTATTTTCTTTCTTTCTTTCTTGAATCTATTTATTTGGTACAGGGTCTCACTATGAAGCTTGGACTTGCAGTGATCCTGCTGTCTCAGCCTCCCCAGCCCTGGGATTACAGGCATGTGCCACCACGCCCAGTCTTGGTGGCTGGCGCAGTAGCCCGGGGCCCAGGCCAGTGTGGCGTGTTGTGCGAGGGATCAAACCCTTGTTGTTGTGCTTGCTTAAGCAGGCTCTTAGTCCACTAAGATATCTCGCCTGCCCTGATGTTCCTGTTTTAAAAGATACATGGCTTGAGTGTGGCTCGGGAGAGCACTTTCTTGGCCTGAGGGAGGCCCTAGTTCCTTACCCAGTTGCTTCCTTTTTGTGGCTAGATCTCCTTCAGGTGGCTCTGTGATAATGAAGTGAGTTCCACCCCAAGAGAGATTTTCCTTGCTGCGAGTGACTGAGCACTAGTTTTGCAGTGGTCCTGTGGCTCTGCCATAGCATCAGTGTGCTGTGCTAGAGGATTTATGCAGAGCCCGACCCTGCAAATGTGTTCATCATGGCCACCAGAGAAATGCACCATCCTGAGTAATTGTAAAATGTTCTTGTAAATGTATTTTGTGAGCAGCAGTTTTATGTTGCTTTTACCTTTAAACATTAAAAACATCTTTTATGTTGTGAATGACAAGAGACATTCCTACATAATACACAAAGCATTTGTGTTGCTGCAATGTGAGAATCATTTTGACTTTTAAAGGATTTTGAAGAGGACCATAGTTGAGGTGTTTTTGTCTTAAAAATATCGTTTCTTGTATGACCTTGTTTTACTTGCTTCTGAAAGGCAACCTTTATTTTTAATACCTTTTGTCAAAGTTTTGTTATTATTTCTAAAGTGATCTTTTAAAAATATATCTCACTTATTCATATACTCTATGTCTAATTCATTTTATTTTAAATTTTTAGGCTCAACTTTAAAGAAGCTTTTACACACTGGAAATTCTGTAAAGGTATTTATTTTAGAAAAAATGTAGTGTCTTTTTCATTACTTCTAAATTTATTAATGCCGCAAAATAAAAAAGTTAGGCCATTTGGGGAGGAAACATCTTTTATTCTTTAAAGTGTTTATAATTTGGGTTTCTCATTAGAGAACCTTGCAATATTTGGTGTTCTTTGTCTGATTTATTTCACTTAATATTTTGATCTTAGGATCCATCTGTCTCTTATGGAAACAAAGCAAAGCAAAACAAAACAAAACAGGGTGTGGGAAAGGAGGTAGACTGTGGAGGTGGGTGGGACACCTGGGGGAGGAAGTGAACTTGGTGATGTGTGTGTACCTGCTCCGCAAGAAGAATGGCATGGCTACGTATTCAAGGCATACATTTTATTTTATTTTTTAAAATTTATTTTGCAAGCGTATGTTTTAAAAAGATATCTTTCAAGCCACTTGACTTAGTTTTAACTTTTAGGAAATTTTGTGCTCCTCACCATTAAACTGCCTTGTTTCTTACACTATGCATTGTTGTGAGGCACTTCTCAGGTCATAGGAGGGGAAAGCTGCTTGGGCGCTGGGACTTGGTGGTTAGTTCTTGCTGTGCTCCTGCTCAGGGCAGCTGAGGGCCCAGGCTGGGTGGCGGCCAATCCAGTTTGTCTTCTGAAAGGGAGGGTGGCGCTCCATGTGTCAGCGCTCCAGGGCACTGCGTGTATCAACTCTGATGAGCCTGATTCTCCCCACAGCAGCAATCTGGTGATTATAACTGCAGTTGCCTCTGAATTAAGTTTCTTAATTTTGAGAACCACTGGGGGAGAAAACAGCAGCAGAGCCTCAGTATTGAGCATTTGTTTATCTGCAGCAGGCTGATAGTGGGATTAGGTTAAAAGAGGCTTGTTTGAAAGCAAGAATACTTTTTATAATGATATAATGTTACTTGATGCTGGGATAAGGTGACCCCAAAACATGAATGATTGAAGTCTGCCTGGGATAATATCTCATGGGAAATCATTCATTGAAGCTAATTTAGTTAATGTGTGTGTGTGTGTGTGTGTGTGCCTTTAATAAGCTAATACATTCCTGGTTTTATACCACTTTAGACGATGTCAGCCACTTAAACTCTGATATGTTAACTTCTTCTTACATGTTGAGTAAAAGAAATACTGTATCTCTAGCCTCTATAGGCACTGCAGATTTGATGTTTCCCCCTCTTATTTAAATAATGGTAATCTTATAGTTAAGCCATTACAACTGGGCATCATGGCACATGACTATAATCCCAGCATTCAGGAGGCTGAGGCAGGAGAATTGCCTCAAACTTGAGGTCATCCTAGGCTACATAGTGAGTTTAAGGCTAGGCTGAGCTACATAGAGAGACCCTGCCTCAAAACAACAATAGCCACAATAACACCAACAACACTGTTAGGTTGTTATCCTACATTTATTGTTAGCCTATTTCTATCTAGTTATCTTAAATTCAGTTAACATAAACAATTGACTTGTGACAGGATTCCGTAGACACTTTCCTCTGGTTATATATTATTTAATGTTTGATTATATATGGAGAGAGCAGTAGCACTCTGATGGCTGATGGCTGATGGCTGAGTTATGTCGTACTCAGCAATACCACTCATTTTCCTGCTAGAGGAGAAGAGGGCAGGGGTGGGTGCTTGTGGGGGTTCATTGTCTGGGAGCCCACTGTGCACCCACTCAGTTAATGCAGTAGCACTGTGGCGAGCTGCACCATCAAGGCTTTTCTTTCATGTGTGCACATGAAGGTGTGTGCTGACATGATGCACACGTCTTGTTCTCTGCCATTTGGTTTTCCTCCAGAGCCTTGGGACTGACACATGGTTGCAGGAGGAAGCAATGCCACCTGGAGTTGACTCAGGCAGCTTCTCCAGTTGTCTGGATTTGGAGCTCACCACATCTTTAAGCTATGCCTGACACATTTTTTTATTCCCCTTTGCTTACACAGCTTCTCTTATGGACATTATCTTTTCAACCATTTAGAAATATAGAAAAGGTGAGATGAGTACTTCAGGTTCGAGAAGTAAGTGGAAGTTGGAAGTAAGGTAGAGGAAGAATAGGGCCACGTGTACCTGTGTCGATGTCTCATCCCAGGTGATGTTACCTGTGTGGAGCAGGTATAGACTTAGGATACTAAGGCAAGGACAGGCTCATGGGGGCCGGGGAGATAGCTCAGTGGAATAAGTGCTTACCTGGCAAGTGCAAGGTCCTGAGTTTGATCCCTGATACCACAAAAAAGAAAGGGGCGGGGGATAGGCTCAGGCAGGTGGGGGGTGCTCTGTCTCATTGAGCCAGATCTTCAGATCTTGCACTCCAAATATTTTCAAGCATGCAAGCAGTGTGAAATGTTAGAGACATGACCAAACTTCTATCAAAATCATGATGCAAATTTGCAGGGAGGCTATCTTTGTTGTTTTCATGGCTAGCTGAGCAGTGAGGTTGCAGAATGAAATACTATTAACAGGAGATACACAGTGCACAATGGGAGCCAGACAGGGCTTTGTGTGCATTGGATGTGCTAATTCACTCAGTCCTTGCAGTGATCTTCTGTGGTAGAAACTGCTGTCCCTGTTCTGTAGAAGGAGAGACTAAGGCTTGGAGAAGTGAAGCGCCCTGTGGGTCGTAGCTAGAACGTGGCAGAGGCTGAACTGGAACCCAGGCTCACTGGCTCCAGAATGCTAACCTTTGTGGTGTCCTCCATCCAGCACATTGCTGTCTTCACCAAGGGAAGGACTTGGTGTACTTTGGTGCCTTTGACCTCTAGCTTCGCTTTGTTAAGATGTATGTTACAACACGTTTCTACAAATACATTTTCAATTTGCTTTTAGATAAGATGTGAAGGAATCAGGCTGTTTCTTTTGTGGCTTCAAGCACTTCAGACAAACTGTACAGAAGATCAGGTGCTGATTTTCGCTTGTCTCGTGCCTGGTTTCCCAGCTGTCTTGTCCTCAAGGGGGCCCTGCACGCTGGAGACCCTCATCAATCCCAGCCCTAGTGTAGCTGACGGTAAGTGGATTTACAGATCTCATGGAAGTCACTCTGAAACTTCCACCAGGAATTGCTGGGGTTTTCCTTTTCTTTACTAGAAATCTGAAGAGGAATTATTCCCTTAGTCCTCAGTAGTTTCTTACAAACCACAGGTTCTGCAGACTTGGAGACTACTTTATATGAAATGATGACAATGGAAATTTACTGAAGCTGTGGAAGCAGGAAAGGGCTGGAGGAACAGCTGTTGGAGGGGCAGGAAGTAGGCAGTGGTACGAGTGACTGCTTGGGGTCTTCCACTGAGGTTTCAGCCTGTTGTCAGCACTGCTGCTGCTGTCCTCAGCACTGTGGCTCCTTCCAGAAGTGGATGTTGGTCTTCGTGTGTCAGCTGTGCCTGCCATGCAGCGTTAGTAGCAGGACAGCAGTGACCTCTTCAGGCCATTGGTGTCCCTGAGTCTCCACTGAGTCTCCTCAGGGTCATGGTTTGCTGCTGTGTAGCTGGCGTTTGGTCTCAACTGACAGAAGCAGAGTCTGAGAGGAAAGGGGCGGCCTGCAGGAGTGGGCCTTTCATGCACACCAGCTTGGACTTGGTGTGACCCTCCGCAGGGTGGCAATTATATCTTTACAGAGCCTGTTTTTTAAAACCCTAAGCAAATACTATTCAAATTGAACTTCAGTGAAAGACCTCTCTTTGTTTTCTAACCTGCAGCAAAGATATATCCAGAAGAAATCGCTCCACTCCTGCCAGCCATCTCAGGGGAGAAAACGGCCGAGGACCAAACCTGCTTTTTCCTTCAGATGCTATTGAAGTATATGGTCATTCAGGTCAGAGGAAGAGCTGCAGCTAGTTCAGTGAAGGACTAGTTTCCAGGAGGAAGGAGAAAAAATCACCTCCTTTCTTTTGTGTCTCCATATACTTTCTTTGAGGTGATGGCAGGTGTTGTGCACACCCAAGTGTGGGTACCTTTGTGGGATCACACCAGCCAGATCAAGCACAGACTTTTACCTGGGTGTCCCTTACTACTTCTCCTTCTTCTCCTCCTCCTCCTCCTTCTCCTTCTCCTCTTCCTCCTTCTCCTTCTCCTTCTCCTCCTCCTCCTTCTTCTTCTCCTCCTCCTCTTCTTCCTCCTCCTCTTCCTCCCCCTTCCTCGTTCTCCTTTCTCCTTCTCCTCCTCCTCCTGCTCCTCCTCCTCCTTCTTTTTTTTTATGTTATGGCCGGCTCAGCCTGAGCTAGGGGTGAGGCTGGCGCAGCATGTAGTGTTGGAGATTGAACTGCGGTCGCTGTGGTTGCCTAAGCTTGCCTAAGCAGGTGCTTTAGGCCACTGAGCCATCTCACTGTACCTACTTTTTCTTTATCCCTTCCTGGCCCCTTGTGTCCACCCAGCCTGACAGGGCAAGAGGAGGTGGCTTCTTCTCCTGAGCCACTCTCCTGAGTGGCTGGGAGTGCAGGCAGGCCGCTGCCCCTGAACATAGCTGGCTCAGCCATACCACCCTTTTCTGGGCGTACCAGTGGAACACAGAAGTGAAACCATGGCGTGTTACCAGACAATTTGTGTCACTTGGTCTGAATTCCTGAATGTCAGCAAAATGAGGATAAATTGTACTGACACTGTTTATCCTTATCTCCCTCCTTGCTCCTGGCGGGTCTTATTCCTGTCCTTCGCTTCCCAGCTTGGATGCTAGAACCATCTCCTCTTTGCCACACCTGCTCTTCGTGTAGTGTTCCTTGATACCCACTGTACCCTGCACTCTGCCCTGTCACAGCTACAGTACTCGTCCCTGGGCCATGGTGGGTCTGAGGGTCCATCTGGAGGGTGGACACGCTTCAGGTTTTATCTACTCATTCTTTGAGGTGATTTGACAGGACTACTCCTCCTTTATTGGATTTTTTCATGATATTTTTTTCTATTCTGTCATTGTCTCTGTTACTGTATCTCCATTTCTCTGTGTTTTATCTCTGTATCTCTCACTCTCCCTTCTCTTTCTTTCTCCATTCCAGATCTCTACTTTTCTTTGGGAGGCTGTGCTTTTCACTGGTGTTCCTGAAATTCAGTACTTGGCCACTTCTGAGTACTCAGTCTTGTTGGGAAATCTACCTTTCCCCATTTCCTTTACCCAGCACTACAATCAGAAGGGCTTCAAAATCCCAAGAGCCCCATGAAGGAATTCTACCACTTTCTGGTGGCTCCATTCCTATTTATCCTCTCTAGTGCCACTGGGTCAGAAGTGATTGGCATTCATGTGTCCCAGAAGTCAGCACAGAGCATCCAGAACTTGAATGTGTTGGGCTGTCATTCTGGATGAGTTGTGGCCTCACATAAGTCACATGACCCCCAAGCCCTATGTCTAGTGAGATAGCATTGATGTAGGGTGGGGTTTGTATACGCACTGCGAACCTCCTGTATTAGTCCACTTTCTCATTGCTGCCCACCTTGTCTGATATCCACAACTTGCAGAAACACAATTCATGGTTCAGGGGATTCAGTCCATGGATGACTGAGTTCCAGGCAGCAACATCATGGTGGAAGGGTGTGACATCATGGAAGAAAGCTGCTTACCCCTGGCAGCCAGAAGGCAGAGAGAGGAGGATCTAGGAAGGGAGATACCCCCTCCAGAGGCACATTCCAGTGATATACTTCTGGCCAGGCCCCACCTTTAACAACAGGTTTAGCTGTGCACTTGTCAGTGGGTCAGAGCACTGATGAGTACAGCACCGTGTGATGCAGACATCTTCCAAAAGCTCCACCCCTGACTGCAGGAGACTTTGTGGGCATAGTCTCGGTCTGAGCCATGACACCTCTCACCACCCTCCATAGTGTGCATGAGTGCTGTGCGTGTCTGTGCCTCCTTCTTGCCTTCCTTCCTGTCTGTTGAGGTGAATCATCAAAGCAGAGCTCCTGGAAGGTCACAGACACTGAGGGCCTCTGCCCTGTGCTGACCAAAGTACTGTCTTCCCTTGACCTCAGATGCTGTCATTTTCTTTGTGGACTCATGGTGAAGGGAGCTAGAAGCTCTGCTTTGGTTTAGTAAGTGTTCAGAGCCACTGGTAGGCCCTCTGTAAGCCCCCATGCCATCTATCTCTTGGTAATATGGGGGTGACTGTGCCTCTATAACAGGCTATCATGGTTCTGGGGGTATTGCCAGCTGTTGAGCTGCTCTAGGGTGCTCCCATTGCCTGGGTTTTTGAGGGACAGAATGTTATTTCAACACTGAAAGCTTTAAACTCAGCCTGTAGCTGGACTGACAAGACTAGGCTTTCTTGAGCCTGTGAATTGTTCTTAATGAGAATGTGCTTGTCACCATCCAGTAATTTATTCCTTTTGATATTGATTGTATATTTAGATAACATTGGATGAAGTAAGAGAATTCCTTTCACTCCTCTTGATTTATAAATGACCTTTTTTGAATTCAGAGAAAAAAGTAACTGATTTTTCTGCTTAATTTTTTATGACACAAGAAATGTTTAAACATGACAAAAAACACATGGAAAAATATAGGCATTATGTAGTAGAATAAGTTTAAAAATATATGATACCATATTTCTTTTGGAAAATCCATTTGTGTCATCTTTTGAGCTTTGTTAAAATATGATTTTATTACATGATTGTCAATATTATTTGTCATTTTTAAAAGTTTAGGATGGAAACTTTAATCATAACAGCATTTCATTTTCATATATGTTAATTTTAAGTGTAAATATACATATGTTCTTTTCCACATATTATCCAAAGGCTGCAAGCTTGGAGTGGAAGAATAAAGAAAATCAAGATACTGGTTTTAAATTTCTTTTTACATTGTTTCGAAAGTATTATCTTCCTCATTTATTTCCATCATTTGCTAAGTTAACAAACATCTACAAACCTGTACTTGGTAAGTACTGTCTGGGCTGTGTGTAGGCGACATCCCCAGGTAGCTGCAGTTTCTTTCATAGTGGCACCTTTGATTATCTTAAAGTGAGCTAGTCGCTTTGTGCTTGTATTGGTGGTGGCTGTATTGCAAGAAGTTTAACATTTGCTAATAAATGCTTTTCATTATGAGTGCCCACTAAGGGACCTCACTTCTCAGCAGTGAAGGGGAATCATGGCTTATATACTAGGAAATCATTTAAAGTATAACATATTTGTGGTACAGTTGTATTTACATATACAAAAAGAATTTCAAACTTAGCTCCTCAAGTTTTCCCTCTCTAAGAAATGAGGATTTGTTTGGCATGGCACATGCCTATACTCCCAGCACTCAGGAGGATTGTGGCACGTCCAAGGCCATCCTGAGTTGCATAGCAAGAATCTACCTCAAAAAACCTCAAGTTAGGGCAAAACAACAAAAAAATGAGGACTCACACAACAGAAGTGTCCATTAGACAGGTGAAAGCAGGGTAGGAACCCAACCTTCTTCCTGTTACTTAAGGCAGGTAAAATTAGTTCAAATGACACATTTAGGACAGTTCTGGCAGGGTAAGATGAAGAGCCAAAGTCACCTGGGAAACTTGGCCAGTTCATTCAATAGAAGCCTTGTAGTGTGTATATATACATGTACATACCTGTGCACACCATGCACACAACTGTATGCATACACATACATGGACACATACACAGAGGCTGGGAGAGTAGCTGATGGCTGGTGCATTTTAAAAAATGTAATAGTACTGATTTTTAAGGAAGCTAGAATGTGTATTTTTAAACTGGATATATTTTCAAAATTTTTCTGATTTTGTAGATAGTATATTCATTTTAAAAACATGGTACAGTTCAGTGGTCTAAAGCGCCTGCGAAGGAAGGCTCAGGCAACTGCAGGGACTGCGGTTCGATCCCCGGCACCACATGCTGCGCCAGCGCCACCACCAGGGCAGGCTGAGCCAGCCACAAAATAAATAAATAAATAAATAAAGAAACAAACAAACACAACAAGCAAACAAATAAATAAATAAATAAAATTTAAAAAAAAAATCTTTAAAAACATGGTACATTGTTATATTACTAGGTTAGAAGTTATTGATTGAGAATTTTTCTGCCTCGTGTAGACAGTCCAGGTATACAAAGTTAATTAAGATAAAAAGTTGGATGTATGGCAGGTAGCATTGAAAACCCAATTCTATAGTTTTATATTGATGGTAGAATTTTAGAAATAAGAAATAGACCTCATTGCTAATTCTTTGGCAAGGTAACACCTGATATCTCAAAAATGAAATATGGCTTCTGAACACTAGACAAAAAGTAAATTATGTTGATTGTGTTTCCTTAGATTCATGTAAAGGGAAAATAATATAAAACTAACATTCAGTTGGCTTAATCACTGTAGTGTTATGGTATTGAAAATGTTTTTTTTTAAATTTCACATATATATTTGTATTTGTTCCAGTCATAAAATAAAGGTTAAGTTAGGTATAGTGTATATGAAGAGATCTTTACTGTTGTAGTTTCATGTAAGAGCTGCTGACCTAGTTTTTCCTCACTATATGTAAACAGCCACCTCCTCATTTTGGTTAGATTACAAGCCCAGCAGAAACAAGTTGCCAAGAGATGCTATTTTTAACCATTTCTGGGTTTTCCTTCTTAGTTTGCTATTCAGATAATCAGTACATGTTTATTTCAATAGAAACTGAATCATTGCTGGGGCTGCATAACCTTGTGTTAAGTGTCACTAACCTAATCACTTGTTTGTTCTTGTTTCTCTCCAGACATCCCCCATTGGAGACCAAAGCCTCTGTACATTACTACAACTCGAGATAGCGAGAGCATTTACAGCACAAAAATTCCATACATGGCAGCTCGTGTCGTTTTTATTAAGTGGGTTGTAACTTTCTTTTTGGAAAAAAAGTATCTAACTACAACACAAAACACTAAAAATGGAGCTGATGTGTTGCCTAAAATTATCCAGGTATGCAGTTCTTTCATTTTTAATTTATGTATGTAAATAGCACAAACTGTTATCAATTATGAAAAGTAAGATTATATTCTTCGTTTATTTCAATCATATAAATT
>PVKN010009412.1:0-12593 GCA_004027915.1 Capromys pilorides
TTTTTTTTTTTTTGACCTGGGATTGGAAGGTTAAGTCTCACTTTGTTGCCCAGTCTGGTCTGAAACTCCTTGACCCAGGACTACAGAGATGTACCCCAACAACAGGCCTTACTGATAGAAATGATTACTTCCTAGCCAGGCACAATGACTTAGCTATCAGCTCCTATAGTCCCCAGGGTACTCTGAGATGGCAAGATGGTACACACCTGTAATCCCAGCACTTGGGAGACTGAAAACAGGAGAATCACTACGAGTCTGATCTTTGTAAGTGAGACTCGTAGACCTGTACTAAATACATTAAAAACAAATACAGGCACTGGAGCAAGGCTGTAGCTCAGTGGTAGAGCACAAGTTTAGCAAGCAGGAAGCTAGTCCTAGGTTGTCACCAACACCCAAAAGAAATTTTTTTCCAACTTCATCTGATAATGCTTACATAATAGTATTGTTAGATATTTATTAGTAAAGTTAAATGCCTTAATTTTGTGTATATGTGCTGCACCAGTCCCACCCCCAGGGCAGGCTGAGCTGGCCATAACATAAATAAATAAGTTTTAAAAATTTTTTATGGGGGCTGGGAAGATAGCTCCGTGGCAAAAGTGCCTGCCTGGCAAGTGCAAGGTCCTGAGTTTGAACCCCAGTCCTGCAAAATAGGTAGGTAGGTAGGTGGTAGGTAGGTAGGAGATAGATAGATAGATAGATAGATAGATAGATAGACAGACAGACAGACAGACAGACAGACAGACAGACAGACAGACAGACAGATAGAAATCCCAAGTGACTTCCATTTCAAAAAAAAAAAATTGGGCCGGTGAGATAGCTCAGCAGTCTAAAGTGCCTGCTTAGGCAACCACAGGGGTTGTGGTTTGATCCCCGGCACCCCAGAGCAGGCTGAGCTGGCCATAACATAAATAAAGTTTTTAAAAAAGATATAATTGGGGCCGGCAAGATGGTTCAGTGGTCTAAAGAGCCTGCTTAGGAAAGCTCAGGCAACTGCAGGGACTGCGGTTCGATCCCCGGCACCACATGCTGCGCCAGCCCCACCACCAGGGCAGGCTGAGCCAGCCACAAAATAAATGAATAAAGAAACATACAAATACAACAAGCAAACAAACAAACAAATAAATAAATAAATTAAAAAAAAAATAAAAAAGATATCATTCATTCAGGGCTGGGAAGATAGCTTAGTAGAACAAGTGCTTGCCTGGCAAACACAAGGTCCTGAGCTCAATCCCCAGTACCGCCAAAAAAAATTATTAAAAAATAAAATAATTTTATGGATATGTAATCAATGCTTCCCACATTTTTCTAGCAGAATATTCCTGGTGGCAAAGGAATAAACACTGATGTATATGGTCAGGTATGGTGGCACACACCTGTAATCCCAGCACAGGTAGGAGGCTAAATGAGGCAGGAGGAACCTTGCAAGTTCAAGACTAGCCTCAGCTACAAAGTGAACTCAAGGCCACTCTGAATAGCAGAGAGAGACCCTATCTGAAAAAGAAAAAAATAGCCTTTCTTATTTCTCAGCCCCAGCCATCTTGGCAGCTGCTCCTAGTTGAGAGCCATCACCTAAGGCAGGAAGATAGTGGCTGCAAAGAAGACGAAAAAATCTTTGGAGTCCGTCAACTCTAAGTTCCAGCTTGTTATGAAAAATGGAAAGTATGTGCTGGGGTACAAGCAGACGCTGAAGATGATTAGACAGGGCAAAGTGAAATTGGTCATCTTTGCCAACAACTGCCCAGCCCTGAGGAAATCTGAAGTAGAGCACTATGCCATGTTGGCCAAAACAGGCGTCCACCACTGCAGCGGCAATAATATCGCACTGGGCACAGCACGTGGACAGTACTGCAGGGTGCGCACCCTGGCAATCATTGATCCAGGGGATTCTGATATCATTGGAAGCCTGCCAGAACAGACCAGTGAAAAATAAAACAATCAAGATTTTTCATTAATAAAACCTTCCAGAGTTTGAAAAAAAAAAAAAGTAATAAAAGTAATAAGAAGGGGGCCAGGCATGGTGGTGCACACCTATAATCCCAGCATATGGGAGGCTGGGGCAGGAGGATCAGTGTGAGCTTGAGACCAGCCTGGGCTACAAAAGTGAGCTTAAGGCCAGCCTGAACTGCGTAACAAGACCCTGTCTGGAAAAGACAAAAAAAAATAATAAAGAGGAACCAAAGCTGACTTTTGGATTATTATGTCCAGAATAATGTGTTTTAGCTAAATCATATGGGTTGATAATTTTCAAATTAAATAGCAACTCAATCTTGCCTAACTGAATAAATTAAAAACATGTAATTCTGGGGCTATGGATATAGCTCAGCAGCACAGGCCTGCCTGGAAAGCTCAAGGTCCTGAGTTCGAATCCCAGGACAAAAACAAATACAATTCTATGGTCTTAGTTGCTCCTATGGCTTAGTGGAAATACAGCAGTCGTTAGAAGTCCCCACCCAACCTCCTGCCACTCGTTTTCTTAGGTGGAAACATTTGGCGAAGCTTGCCTGATGGTAAGGAAACCAGCCCTGGAGCTTCTGCATCACCTGAAAAACACTAATTTTGCTCACCCAGCTGTACGGTATGTTCTCTGTATCCTTTCCTGCCTGCCTGGGACACCTTTAGCTAGTATTTTCTCCTCTTCTGAGTGAACAGAAATGCAGGTGTGCATTGACAAGTCTCCTACTGGTATTTTCTTTAACAAATACATTAGATGGAGAAAGAGGAACAGGAAAAACCCTCAGTCTTTGCCACGTTACTCATTTCTGTGCAAAACACGGCTGGCTAGTCTTGCACATTCCAGACGGTAAGAACTTCCTTTTTTCTCCGTGTCAAGCTAGTTCTGTTACCAAGGCAGCATTGTGACTTTTTGCTTTCTGACCAGCCTCATCTAACTAAAAGGAGAGCCCCTGCTCCAGATGCCAGGTGGTCACAGCTGGTTCATCAAGACTTCTTTATAATGTTGGTGCCAAGCAGATTGCAAGGTGTAATGAGTATGACGACAGGAAATTTAGCTAAAGGTTCCTGAAGCCTTTTGACACTAAGTTTTTGCTTTGATATTTGATGCCCCAAGAATAGAAAGTCCTACTTTAGAGGTCACCTCAGGATTCCATTTTTGTTTTGTTTTAAGAGATGGGTCCTAGCTGGGCATAGTGGTACATGCACTCAGGAGGCTGAGGCAGAAGATTGCCATGAGTTCAACTTCAGGACTCCCACCCCCACCCAAAAAAGACAGATCTTGTTGTATTGCCCAGGCTGATCGTGACCACGTAGGCTAAAGCAGCCCTCATTCCTCACCTCCCAAGTAGCTAGGACTACAGCCATGAATCTCTTTGTCATCAGTTATGATTTTGAGTACCTATAAAGCTTTTTGTTTATCAACATCAGAGTGTTCAGCTTGAGTAGTATGAACTTAAACCCTCACACTTCCGCATATTCTTTTTTTGCCCTTTGTTGTGGGCACCCACATTTTCTGACTCAGCTTTAAAAACTGTCGGTATGACCATGGAGATAGCTCAGTGGTCTAAGTGTCTGTCTGGCAAGCTCAAGAACTAGATTATTTGTTTTTTGCGGGACCAGGTTTCGAACTCATGACCTTGCACTTTCCAGGCAGGCACTTGTGCCACAGAGCTATCTCCCTGGCCCCCCTCATAAGGACCAGGTTTGATCCCTGGCACTGCATGCTATGCCAGCTGCATAGTGAGACACTATACCAGATACATAAATTTAAATCAAAAAAAATAAAATTCAGGGGGCCGGCGAGATGGTTCAGTGGTCTAAAGCGCCTGCTTAGGAGGGCTCAGGCAACTGAGGGGACTGCAGTTCGATCCCCGGCACCACATGCTGCGCCAGCGCCACCACCAGGGCAGGCTGAGCCAGCCACAAAATGAATAAAATAAAAGAAACAAACACAACAAGCAAACAAATAAATAAATAAATTTAAAAAATAAATAAAATAAATAAAATTCAAACAAAAAAACATCTGTAGGCAGAAGTGGTATTTAACATACTCTGGTGTGTCATAGGCACTGAATTTTGAGAAAGGGTCTCTTTATGTAGTTTAGACTGACCTTGAACTCAAGGCAGTCTTCCTGTCCAGTCTCCTGAGTGCTAGGATTCCAGGCCTGTGCTCCCCCACACCCACCTCTTTGGCACTGATTTGTAATGATAATGTTTAGTATAAGATGGGCCAGACAGAAGCCAGAGGGCTGGAGTAAATATATGTGGAAGACTTGGAATATCACTCAGTGGTAGAGCACTTGCCTAGAATCTGTGACATCAATAAAATATATGTATTTCCTGAAACTTAAAGGTGCATAGAGTTATTTTAATTAAGCATTGTCAGGGCTGGGGAGATAGCTCAGTAGAATAAGTGCTTGCCTGGTAAGCGCAAGGGCCCAAGTTCAATCCCCGTCCCACAAAAAAATAAATAATTAAACATTGTCAGTTCCTGCCCAATTTGGTTTTTGCGTGTTATCTTTTTGTTGTTATTGTTGTTGTTTTAAATGTTTCCTCTTTGCCAGTTTTTTTTTTTTTTTTTTTTTTAACTTTATTTATTTATTTATTTATTTATCTGTGTTATGGCCGGCTCAGCCTGTCCTGGGTGTGGGGCTGGTGTAGCATGTGGTGCCGGGAATTGAACCGTGGTCCTTGCAGTTGCCTAAGCTTGCTGAAGCAAGCGCTTTTTTTATTGTTTTGAAGCTCATCTTTGGGTGAAAAATTGTCGGGAACTTCTGCAGTCTACCTACAACAAACAGCGTTTTGATCAACCTCTAGAGGCTTCAACGTGGCTGAAGAATTTCAAAACTACAAATGAATGCTTCCTAAGCCAGGTGACTAAACTGGAAGTTTGATGCCAGGCTTCTTTATACAAGATTATACCTTCTTTGTGCCTCAAGTACTAGGGAAACTGCAGAATTGCAGTGTATTTCGGGATACATACTAACACTTGTATGTCTTTCATATATTTTGTTTATAGTATGTGCACAACTCAAATTTTTTTTTTTTTTTTTTTTTTTTTTTTTTTTTTTTTTCAGTACTGGTATTTGAACTCACAACCTTATACTTGCCAGCCAGGCAGGCACTTGTGCCACAGAGCTGTCTCCTCAGCCCCCTCACTTATCTATTTAAAATAAAAGGGCCAGGGGCTGGTGAGATGGTTCAGCGGTCTAAAACACCTGCTTAGACAAGCTTAGGCAACCGCAGGACCACAGTTCAATCCCCAACACCACATGCTGTGCCAGCCCCACCCCCAGGGCAGGCTGAGCCAGCTATAATACAAAAAATAAATAAATAAAAAGGCCAAGAGGCTGGGGAGATAGCTCTGTGGCAAAGTGCCTGACTGACAAGTGCAAGGTTGTGAATTTGAACCCCGGGCCCTCAAAAAAAGGGGAGGAGGGTAAAAGGGCCAGAGTAAAATCCCCCCCACCTTTTTTTTTTTTTTTTTGTCTTTTTGAGACAGGGTCTCTCTGCAGTTCAGGCTGGTCCCGAACTCGCACGGATCCTCTTGCCTCAGCCTTCCAAGTGCTGGGATTATAGGTATACACCAAAAATTCCCATTTAGTAGATAGAAAAATTCATACTGATTTAGTGGCTTTTCCAGGGTACAGCCTGAAGTACACCACAAGCAAATTTCCAACTATATAATGTTCTCCACACCTTTTTGGGAACCAGAAATGTACTGGTAAATCTTTTTTACTCTGGTTTCTTGGATGTGACCTCTAGGACTTTTTGACTCTTGAGTATAAAGACTCAGTGGTGGCCAACCTTTTAGAGGTTTCAGTGACAACCAACAGCCCGCTGTAGCACACATGCCATAGGTTCACCCCCCTGGACTGGGTGCTTATTAAAAACACACTGGAGGACAGGTGAGATGGCTTAGCGGTCTAAAGTGCATGCGTCAGGAAGTTTAGGCCACCGCAGGGACCGCAGCTCGATCCCAGGCACCACATGCTGCGCTGCCCCCCACCCCCAAGGGAAGGCTGAGCCGGCCATAACACAAACAAATATGTAATGTGGTTGAAGAAAATAAAAAATAAACTTTAAGAAAACCACACTGGAAAAAAATGGGCATAGTACTACATACATGTAGCCCAACACTTAGGATGCTTAGTCAGAAGAAACCAAGTGCAAAGCCAGTTGGGGCCACTTAGCAAGAATCTGGGTCAAAAATAAGGCCTAATAAGGGCTAGCCAGATAGCTCAGCGGACTAAAGCACCTGCTTAGGCAGAGTGCAGGGGCCAGGGTTCGATCCCAAGTGTGCTGTGTCGCCCCACCCCCACGATGAGCTGAGACAGCAGACTCAGCTCAATTGAGACTGGGTGTGGTGACATGCACCTGTAATCCCAGGGCTTAGGTGGCTGGTGACTGAAAACAGAAGAATCTCTACGAGTCCAGTCTACATAGTGAGACTCTATAGACCCTGCAGACCCTGTGCCAAAATACATTTTTAAAAAAGGCTAAATTAAAATGCAGCTGCCAGTATCTCATTCTGGATCTTTATAGTCAAGAGTCCCTTGTATACCTTTTTTTTTCAATGTTCCCAGGGGAGGTAGGCTAAAAGCTTGTATATTCGGCACCCCCCCTCCCCATTTTTAGTTTTGTTTCTCCCCTTTTTGGGGGGATTCAGGGCCTTCTCACTGAACTACATCCACAGCTGTTTTGTATTTTTCTGTTTTGGGACAAGGTCCCAAAACTTGCTCAGGCCGAGGTGGGCTTCTTTTGTTTGTTTATTTTTTCTGTATTTAGAGCAGGGCAGTGTACAGAGTCTCACTACATAGATCAGACTCATAGTGATTCTCCTGTTTTCAGCTTCCCAAGTGCTAGGATTACAGGCATGCATCACCACGCCCATTCTCAGTCACCATCTCAGCGCACCCTGGGGGTGGGGCTGGCATGGCATGCCCGGAATCTAACTCTGGCCACTGTGCTCTGCCTAATCAGGCACTTTAGTCCACTGAGCTATCTGGCTGGCCCTGCCATGCTGAGTTTAACTGGTGGTGCTCCTGCCTCACCCTTCCATTCCATACTGCTTGGATTATAGGCAAGTGTTCCAGGTCTAGTTATATCAAGTCTTTTATAGGATTTGTGAAATAGATTTAAACTGATTCCTACTAACCTTAGCCTTCTATCTTCTCAACTCCTGCTGGGTTCAGCTATTTTTAGTTTTATTTTGTTTGCTTTTTTTTAGATAAAAGTTCAAGAGAAATATGTCTGGAATAAGAGAGAAAGCACTGAGAAAGGCAGTTCTCTGGGAGAAGTGGTGGAACAGGTACAGGAAAAGGCGCCAAATGTGTAGGCATCATAGCCCAAGAAGGCCCTAGAAGCGTTCTGAGCTGCTGTCTCCCTCACAGGGCATCACCCGGGTAAAGAATGCCACCGACGCCGTCGGGGTTGTCCTGAAGGAGCTTAAGAGGCAAAGCTCTTCGGGGCTCTTTCACCTCCTCGTGGCTGTGGATGGCGTCAATGCTCTCTGGGGGAGGACCACACTGAAGAGAGGAGATAAAAGCCCGGTAGGAGGACTGGCCTTCTCCCTACTGGTTTCCCTGATTGCTGGCTGCATCCTGTACAGAGGCCGAGACTTAGCTGTGTGGAGCATGCAAAGTACTTTTTTCTTGCCTTGGAGTGTGGAGGTAATACAGATAGTTAAACAGCACCAGGAGGAGACACTGATGCCAGGGTTCGCCATGCATTCTAAACCAAGTTACAGTGTCTTGTACAGGAGCACAGCAGCTGTGTTCTTGCCTAACTACATTTTTTCAATGTGAGGCTTTGTGGTCTCCATGGAGAAGACCAGGCAGAAGCATTAAGGAAGGGAGTGGGTCCGGAGCGCTCGGTGCTTCTTTCTTGGGAACAAGCATGGTGGTTCTTGGGCCAGCAGCTGTAACTGATCCCACAGGTGTTCACTCAGGGACCAGGATCATGGAGGAGCTGCGGGCTTCTGTTGTCAGTTCATTTATCTCCTAGGTGCTTCCTGGAAAAAAAGTAATCTCTCTGTCACGTTGACAACTTGCAGATTGCACCAGAGGAGCTAGCACTTGTTTACAACCTGAGGAAGATGGTGAGGAATGATTGGGTAAGAGCACGATGCTTAGCAGGCTGCAGAAATGCTTATCTTTTTGTATTAACCACTTCACTTCGTAGTCTCTTGATTTTTTTTTTTTTTTTTTTTTTTTTTTTTTTTTTTTTTTTTTTTTTTTTTTTTTTTTTAATTTGATTTGGTTGGTTTTTTTTTTTCTCAGAACCAGGTATCGAACTCAGTACCTTGCACTTGTCAACTTGCCAGACAGGCACTTGTGCCCCTGAGCTATCTCTCTGGGCCCCTGTAGTCTCTTGATTTTTAAGGCCAGAATAATCTATTTAATCTCTAAGGAGTAAAGTCTGGATTAAAATTTATGTGTTTGATTTCTAATGTTTCAATTTGACTGCAGTAGCTTATTCAAAACTGTCTTATTTAAATATCGATGCATGGGCTGGGGAGATAGCTCTGTGGAATAATGCTTGCCTGGCAAGTGCAAGGTCCTGAGTTCAATCCCTGGTACCGCATGCATAAGTAAGTAAGTAAATAAATAAATAAATATCGATGCATGTGTGTATGACAGGACATTGGCATTGATCTCAGAGCCTTTGAACTGAGCTATGTCCTCCGCTCCCTCACGCTTTTTGAGACAGTGTCCTGCTAAATTCCCTAGGCCGATTAGAGCTTGCACCCTTGCTGTCTCGGCCTCCCACAATGCTGGGGTTGCAGACATGGACTGCCATGCCTATCTGGCCTACTTTTATTTGCAATTATTAATGATATCTTTGTATTATCTTTGGAAAAGAGTTTGAAGTCTAAAAATACATAGAATAAGTTGATGCTGTCTATTTGAACTTTTTTTAACCATGCCTTATTTCCTTTCTTACAGCGTGGAGGTGCCACTGTGTTAACTTTGAGCCAGACGGGGTCTCTCTTTAAGCCCTCAAAAGCGTATCTGCCCCATGAGCTACTGGGCAAGGTCAAGTCATGGAGAAATTTGTTTCCCCTTGGATAAACATTGTGTCTAAAGGAATATTGCTTTATGAACCTACTTCTATTGATATAATTTCAGATTGAGAAAAGTCACGTTCTTATTCCCTTCACCAAGATTCCAAAAGTGTTAACTTTATCATATTCTCTCTCTCTCTCTCTCTCTCTCTCTCTCTCTCTCTCTCTCTCTCTCTCCCCCCCCCCTTTCTTTCTCTCTTTCTCTTCCTTGGTGGTACTGGGGATCAAATTTGGAACCTTGCACCTCCTGGTGCGTGCTTATGCCACTGAGCTATATCCCTGGCCTTTTTTTTTTGAGACAGGGTCTTGCTGTGCATAGTTAGTTGAGGCTGGCCTCAAACTCATGGGAGTAATGCTCCTGCCTCAGCCTCCCAAGCCCTAATGTCTCCTTTAAAATAAAAAATAAATAAAAGGTGAGATTCTAACTATATATCAAGAGCACAATTACCAAGTTGAGAAATTGACATCAGTATAATACTTTAATCTATAAAATTTATTTTGATTTTGCTGGGTAATGCAGTATCCCAGTATAGAAAAGGGAAATCCTCTGTAATTTGTCAGCTCAGTGAACTGAACACCTGCTAAAGCAAGCACAGACCACTGGCCATGGTGGCGCACGCCTGTAATCCCAGCACTTGGAGGCTGAAGCTGGAGGATCTGTGTGAGTTCAAAAGCAGCCTGGGCTACAAAAGGGAGCTCAAGGCCAGCCTGAACTGCGTAGAGACCCTGTTGCAAAAAGAGGAAAAAAGCACAGGGACCAGGGTTGAGTCCCCAGCACCGTGTGGCACGCTGGCTCTGCCCCCAGGCACACCGCATGGGCCACCAAGACCAGGAGGTGTGGTGGTGCACATCAGTCATGTCTCTGTTTAATCAGGTAATTCTGAAACCTAAGCATATGCTAGGACTGAGGCCCTAGAATATACTGTTGCTAATGAGAACAGATTTCTTAGTCTGACAGATATGGATGGGTATAATTCAGGACCTTTTGTCTTTTATTATCTTGGAGTTTATGCTTTTGAAAAGCAGTGTGTCGTTCGTCTTGTAGCTTATTTTCTGAGCTTGTCTGACATTTTCTCCTGAATGTGTCTTCTTGGTGCATCATATAAGAGGAACAGGAAATCTCACTTTACTTGTGGTACCCATTTTAAATAGTCTGGGAGGTGTTGTCCATCTGCATCCCCTCAGGAATTATTGCCCTGTGACATTAATGTGTTTCCTTAAAAGCAACACCTGGGAAAGAATCAGCCTTGAAAACTAGAGCACACTAATGGCAGCCCGGCAGCCCCCCTGGCCTTGCCTACCTACAGAAGTAGCCAGAGCAAGAGAATAGTGATGGCAGATAAGGCAGGGATTAATTGGGTATTCTTAGTTAACATGAAGGATATTACAGACTTTGAGTTCATACAGATACATGCCTTTGCATGCTAGTATCACTGCCTGGATTAAACCCGTCCCCCTTTCACATTTTTGAGACTAAGAAATCTGTTCTCTGGGCCGACCAGATAGCTCAGTGGATTGAAATGCCTGTTTAGGCAGAGCACGGCAGCTGGGGTTCAATCCCTGGTGTGCCTTGCCTACCCGGCCCCCAGGGCACACTGAGACGGCAATTGAGACTGGGCATGGTGATGCGTGCCTGTAATCCCAGCACGTGGGGGCTGAAAACAGGACCACTACAAGTGCGATCTATGTAGTGAGACCCTATACGTCCTGTAGACCCTGTCCTAAATTCATAAAAAAAAATAGAGAAACCTGCTCTGATTAGCAACAGTATATTCTAAGACTTCAGTCCTTAGCATGTGGTTAGAAATACTTTCAGATTTGCCAACTCTCAACTCAGAAAATTGAGAATTCAATGTATAGTTTTTGTTTTAAGCATAAACATCAATAGTCCCAACCTCATATTCTTGGCTTAATTTCTTCTCCCTTTCAATGTTTAAGAGTTTGATTGATGCATTATTTCAGCTTATGTCCATCTAAGGTCTTTTTCCCCATTCATCTTGATTTTATTTTCTGGTTTTAAGTGCATGAAACAACTCCCCCACCCTAAGAAAAAGAAAAACTACAGTCAGACAAGTGCTTCTCCCATCTCCTTTTTTTGTTTGTATAGTGTGTCACTATGCAGTTCGGACTCCTAGTGATCCTCCTCTATTTTCAGCCTCCCCAGCAACCGGGATTATAGGCATGCACCACCATGCCTGGACTCCATTGACAGCTGAGTTTGCCCTGGGGACAGGGCCAGCCTGGCATGTGGTACCTAGGATCAAACCCCAGTTCCTGCTCTTGCCTAAACAGGCACTTAGTCCGCTAAGCTATTTCACCAGCCCTAAAGTATTTATTTTCTCGGGACCTTGCACTGCCAGGCAGGCGCTTATGCCACTGAGCTATCTCCCTGTCCCCTCTCCCCTTTTTTTTAGGCAATGTCTCACTATGTGGTTCAGGCTGGACTTGAGCTCACTTTGTAGCCCAGGCTGGCCTGGAGCTAGGAAAGATTCTTCCCACCCGGCTGCCCTTGATAGTGGGGAGCAGCAGCAGCCTCCAGGAGAGAGGGGTCAAGGAGGATGAAGGAACCATGTGCAAAAATGTCTCCTTCTGCAATGGGTCACATAACTGACATTCCATCCTCATCCTGTTTCTTCTCCAGGAAGGATTTGATACCCTGGATCCCTTTCTTCCCATCCTGGTTTCTAACTATAACATAAAGGAGTTTGAAAGCTGCATTCATTATTATTTAGAGAACAATTGGCTTCAACATGAGAAAGGTCAGTTGTTTACTTGTCCTCAGGACTTTGTGGTCTCTGTAGGATCCCCGTCACCTGGGCACCATGGTGGTATACACCTATTTGTATTTGTATTTTATCATTTTTCTCTTTATCTTCTTCTCTGGCTGGTAAGATGGTATAGAAAATTAGTTTACAAATGAAATTTTGTTTCTCCCTGCATTCTTACTGTATCTGAAATAAAATATTCATGCTACGAAACCGCAAAGTCATGTCAAGCTATAGGCAGTTCATAGGTGTTTGGCTTATTGGAGATTGAACTCAAGGCCTCATGCATGATAGGCAGATGTTCTGTTTAGCTATATTCCTAGTACGTTTTGTTTTGCTTTGTTTTGTGGAGATAGGATCTCAATACGTAGCCCATGCTGCTTTCAAACACATGGGGATGCTGCTACCTCAGCTTCCTGAGTGCTGGAATTACAGGCATATTCCACCATGCCTGGCCTTTTATTTTTTATTTTGTGGCAGAGTCTAGCTCAGTTGCTAAAGTGGCTAGGCAGGCCTCTAACTTGTGATCCTCTTCTCTGGGCCTCCCAGTTGCTGGGATTCCACTATATCCAACCTTCATTGTTGAGAAGGATTTTTTTATTTTTTATTTCTTTGGCTGGCTCATGCTGTCTTACAGGTAGGCCTGAGATGGAACCATCGACCCCTGTGCCTGACTGGGATTGCTGGCACAAGCACTGAAACCACTGAGCTAACCTGAAAGCCTCCTCATTGTTGAATTTACTGAACAAACGTCATTTCAGAGATGGATACACTAGGGCAGACACCCAGAGACCACTTACTCTGTATAT
>PVKN010009412.1:12693-23902 GCA_004027915.1 Capromys pilorides
GGGGATGAGATGGGCTTGCCTTGGCTTCTGTGTGACATGACTGTATGCCAGCATGGTGTCCCCTTATTCCTAAAACTACTTCATGTTTCTGGATATGAGTTTTATGTTTAAGATTATTGTGGATCTTTTCCTAAAAATAATAAAGTACCTTTCTTAAAGCATTGTATAGATTTTTAAGAAGGTTCAGATTGGTCACATTGAATCTCACTTGCTTTCTGCTTGGGGACTAGGGGCTGAGAAGACTCAGACTTTCATCAATTCAGATCAAGATTCACAGTCTAATTCTTGATGCTGTGCATGTGCCCCCTCCGTGGGTTCCTGAGAGAAGCACTACATCAATACACCGTATGTCATGCAGAATGAATTAACTTCTTTTCATGTTCTCAGGCCTATGTTAGCTATGTGCCATGTTGGCAACATTGAGAAAATACTAACTCATATCACTTAGTAGTGGTCCCGAGCTTGTGTTGTTTTACTTTTGTGTGACTCTATAACTTAGATTTTATGCTTTTTTTGAAAAAAAAATCCCTAGCACAAATAGAACTTCCACCATGATCCAATCCCGTGGTAGCACAGGCACCAGGCTGATGTGCCAATGTCAGACAGGCTTCCCAGCCTTGTGGACTCAGCCAGCTGTGCAGGTGAAGAGGGTTGCAAATCCCTTTGTCTATTGAGCCTTGATTGCTGCATCCTCCCAGTATGAGTTACTGGGCTTTTCAGGTCACCGTTATGTTGGGGGGATGGGGCTGAGGATTGAACCCAGGGCCTCAGATGTGTTAGGACATGCTCCATCACTGAGGTATATCTTCTGTCCCTTTTAGTTGAAAATCAACATCTTGCTACTTCTCCAGGCTGGCCTTGACTTTGCATTCCTTTTGTCAGCTTCTTGAGTAGTTGGGCTTACAGGCCTATATTATCACACTGGACTTAATTTACCTTTTAATAGCTCAAACTATTTCCTCACCCTCACTTGTGAAAAATTCCTTGTGTGTGCACGCGCACGCACGCGCACATGACTTGGGTTTGAACCTAGAGCCTTTGTACTGAAGTACATCATTAGCCCTGTTCTTTAAGTTTTGAGATAGGGTCTTAGTGCATCACTAAATTGCCCTGTCTAAGCTTGAATTTGTGATTCTTTTGCTTCAGCCTGCCAGAGTGCTGGAATTATAGGCATATACCACCATCACTAGCTGAAAGTGTTCTTTTTTAATTTATATATTTGTGTTTCTGCATTTTTCTTGGAAATTTAATGTCACTATTTTTTGTGTGTAAACTAATTGCCCATTTAAACTCATTGTTGAATGTACATGTATCTGGGATTATACTCGGAACCTTAGCCCCAGCAAGTGCAAGGTCTCAAGTTCAATCCCTGGTTCCACAGTAAATAAATAAATAAATGCATGAATGAATGAATGAATGAATATATAAATAAATAGACTCAGGACCTTGCACTTGCCAACCAGGTGCTTATACTGCTGAACTATATCGCTGGCCCCTAAAACTCATTGTGAAAGAAGAGAATATGGGGGCTGGGAAAATAATTCAGTGGTCTAAGTGCCTGCCTGGCACGTGCAGGGACCCAGGTTTAATCCCCAGTACCTCATGCCATGCCAGACCCAGAACCTTGGGTGCATTGTGCAGGCCCCCAAAACTGGGCATAGTGGTGCACTCTTGTACCCCAGCACTGGGGAGGCTGAGATAGGAGGATCACTATGAGTTCCAACTGCATAGCAAGACCCTGTACCAAATAAATATATGGATGGATGGATAGATGGATGGATGGATAGATGATAGATAGATAGATAGATAGATAGATAGATAGATAGATAGATGATAGAGTTTTAAAAAGAAAACTGCCTTTATACATTCTTCTGAATGTAGAGAACCTTATGATCACTCCCAAATCTAGATCTGAAAGCAAGGTCTCGATAATGTAAGATCAATAATATAAAAGCAATCAAAGCGATTGTATTTCTCTTACCAGCAGTGAGCAGTCCAAAAGTGAAAGTAATTCTGTTCACATTAATAGTAAAATACTTCGAAAAACACTTAATAGGGGCTGGGGAGATAGCTCCATGGCACAAGTGCCTGACTGGCAAGTGCCAGGTTGTGAGTTCAAACCCTGGTCCCACAAAAAAAAAAAAAAGTACATTTAATAAATACAATATGAGAGGCAAGAGGATCGTTGGGAGTTCAAGATCAGCCTGAGCTACAAAGTGAAGTCAAGGCCTGCCTGAACTGCATAGCGAGAACTTGTCTCAAAAAGGCAAAAAGAAATGTGAGATAAACACAAAAAATACATTACATTTTTTCTGTATTTAGGACAGGGTCTCAGTACATAGATAGGACCTGTAGTGATCCTCTTGTTTTCAACCTCCCAAGCGCTGGGATTGCAGGTGCGCACCACCATACCCAGTCGCAGTGACGTCTCAGTGTGCCCCTTGGGTGGGTCTGGCACAGCCACTGAGCTCTGCTAAGCAGGTGCTTTAGTCTGCTGAAAAAATACATTGCTGAAGAAAGTTAAAATCTAAATAAATGGAAAGATAATCTACGTTCGCTGACTGAAAGGTAGCACTGTTACGACTAAGCTGTCCCCAAGTCCACTTTCAGATTCATTGCAATCACTGTTCAATTTCAGTGGACTGGGGCAAGGAGCACAGCTCAGGAATAGATTCATTGGCTAGCAAGTGTAAAGCCCTAAATTTCATCTCCAGGACTACCACACATTTTTTTAAAAAAATATAACAAAAATTGAAAACTGGGGTCTGGAAAGAGAGTTCCGTGGCACAAGTGCCTGCCTGGCAAGTGCAAGGTCCTTTGAACCCTAGTCCCGCAAAAAAAAAAAAAAAAATTGAAAACTGGCCAGGGACATAGCTCAGGGCCTTCAGTACCTACCTGGCAAGAACAAGGTCCCAAGTTCAATCCCCAGTACAGAAAAAAAAAAAGACAGAAAAAAGAAACAGACTAAATTTTATATGAGCACAGGGACCAGGGTTTGATCCCTGGCACCACATATTGTGCTGGCCCTGCCCCTGAGCCATTCTTGGACAGGAATTGAGACGGGGCGGGGTGGCACACACCTGTTATTCCAACTTTTGGGAGGCTGAAAATGGAAGGATCGGGGCCAGCGAGATGGTTCAGTGGTCTAAAGCGCCTGCTTAGGAAAGCTCAGGCAACTGCAGGGACTGCGGTTCGATCCTCGGCACCACACACTGCGCCAGCCCCACCACCAGGGCAGGCTGAGCCAGCCATAAAATAAGTAAATAAAGAAACAAACAAAAAAGCAAACAAATAAAATAAAAATTTAAAAAACAAAATAGAAGGATCACTAGGAGTCTGGTCTGTGTAGTGAGACCTTGTACTAAGTACATAAAGTTTATATGGAAGGTAACAAAATTTTTTTTTGGGGGGGTGGGCGGGACTGGGGATCGAACTCAGGCCCTTGGCTTGCAAGGCATGGCATGGAGGGTAACAAATCTTGAATAGCCAAAATAATTTTTAAATCAGCACTTTGGGAGCTCTTACTATTTTAAAAACAAATATAAAGCTACAGCAATCAAAACAGTGTGGTATTAGCATACAGGTAGATATCAGGTCAATGGAAACAATCCCAAAGTAATTTTTTTTTGTATTTTAGGGAAGGGTGTACGGGTATTCAGGGTCTTACTACTAAGACAAAGTAAATATTATATTTATGCTCAATTAATCTTCCAACAGCGATGTCACAGCAAATCAAAAAAGAAAACTAAAGTTGGGTGTGGTGATGCACAGCTGTAATCCCAGGATTTGAGAGGCTGAGGCAGGAGGATCAATGCAAATTCAAAACCAGGCTGGTCTACAAAAGCGAGCTCAAGGCCAGCCTGAACTGCACAGGGAGACCCTGTCTCAAACAGACAAAAAAAAAAAGAAAAGAAAAACTATGTTTAACTATGTTCAACACTGGGATAGCCCTGGGATAATGATATATAGATGCAGAAAGATGAATGTTACTCCCTCATATCAGAAATTAAACATCATGGATTTGAATGTCAGAAACAAACTATAGAGCACTGAAAATATGTCCAGAGCAGCAGTGCACAGCTACAGTCCCAGCTACTCGAAAGGCTGAGAGCATTCTGGAGCCCAGGACTTTGGTACCAGCTGGATAACAATGCTCTGTTGGCTGGGCATGGTGGCTCATGCCTATAATCCCAGCATTTAGGAGGCTGAGGCAGGAGGATTGTAGTGAATTCAAGGCCAACCACAGTTGCAAAGTGAGGTCCTGTCTCAAAAAAATGGAAAACAAAACAACAAAGATTTGTCTCAGAACATACACAGAGAAGACATCATCCTGAATTAAGCAAATATTTCATAGATATGCCACCAAAAGTATTCATAATAGAAAATTGTTATTTGTTATTTTTATGCATTTTAGTACAGAGTCCACAGGGTTTCACTGCACAGACCGGACTTGTGGTGATCCTGTTTATTCAGCCTCCCAAGTGCTGGGAATACAGGCAAGTGCACCACCACCCCCAGTCTCAATCACTGTCTCAGCGCCCCGCAGGGGCGGGGCTGCCACTGCAGCTGGGGATAGAACCCAGCCCCTGTCTGCCTAAGCATGCACTTTAATCTGCTGAGCTATTTGGCCCGCCCAAAATTTTTAATTTTTAAGAGATTTGAGGGCTGGCAAGAGAGCTCAGCAGGCTAAGTGTCTGTTTAGGCAAGTGCAGGAACCGGGGTCTGATCCCAGCATCACTTGCCTCTCTGGTCCCTCTCCTGGGGCTGTTGAGCTGGCAACTAAAAACTGGGCCTGGTGGCACATGCCTGTAATCCCAGCGCTGGAGAGGCTGAAAACAGGAGGATCAGTACGAGTCAGATCTGTGTAGTGAGACCCTGTATCAAATACATAAGAAATACAAAAGAGAGGGCCGGTGAGATGGTTCAGCGGTCTAAAGCACCTGCTTAGGAAAACTTAGGAACTGAAAGGACCACGGTTCGATCCCCGGCACCACATGCTGTGCCAGCCCCAGCCCCAGGGCAGGCTGAGCCAGCCATAATACAAAAATAAATAAATAAATAAATAAATAAATAAATATAAAAAAGAAATACAAAAGAGAGATTTGACAAATTAAAAAAAAAAAAAAAAACACCCATAGCAGGCAGAAAGCATCTGCAGGACAGACAGTCTTGCATCATATAAAAGATTTTTGCACAGATTATACAAAATACTGCTTTAATGTATTCAGATAAGTTACAATTTATTGAGGCTATTTGTTTTGAGACAGGATCTTGTTATGTAGTTCAGGCTAGCTGAGAACTCATTATGTAGCCCAAGCTGGCCTCTAACTTCCAGTGATCCTTTTGCCTCAGCCTCCTGAGTGCTGGGATTACATTTGTGCCCCACATCCAGTGATAAATTATAATTTAAAAATGGGTTGCACATATATTTTTGTTTTGTTTTGTATTTTTAGGGAAGGGTATACAGGGTTTCCAGGGTCTCAAAATCGTACTTGTAAATGAGCGCACCACCAGGCCCAGTCTCAATTGCCGTCTCAGCACACACTGGGGGCGGAGTCCACACAGCAGGCCCGGAAATCGAATCCTGGTCCCTGTACCTACTTGCATAATCCACTGAGCTATTTGGCCAGCCCTTCTACACTTGTAACTTCAGCTACTCAATAGGCTGACATAGGAGGATCGGAAGTTTAAGGTGAGCCTGGGCAATATGGCTAGATTTACTCTCAAAACTGAAAATGTACAAAAGGTACCTGGAAGAATTGGGATTAAAAAACAAAACGAGCTGGGGGCACACTCACTGGAAGAACATTTGCCTAGTATGAGTGAAGCACTGGCCTCAACTCTCAGCAACACAAGAATACAGCATTTGTAAAGATTAATAAATATGACTATAGCCGGGCATGGTGGCACACGCCTGTAATCCCAGCACTTGGGAGGCTGAGGCAGGAGAACCGATGTGAGTTCAATACCAGCCTGTACTACAACTTCACAAAAGTGAGCCCAAGACCAGCCTGAACCGCATAGTGAGACCCAAAATGACAAAATTAATTAATTAATTAAATACAACTATTGGGGGCCGGCGAGATGGTTCAGCGGTCTAAAGCGCCTGCTTAGGAGGGCTCAGGCAACTGCGGGGACTGCGGTTCGATCCCCGGCACCACATGCTGCGCCAGCCCCACCACCAGGGCAGGCTGAGCCAGCCACAAAATGAATAAAGAAACAAACACAACAAGCAAACAAATAAATAAATAAATAAAATAATAAATAAATAAATAAATACAACTATCTCCTACACTACAGAAAACAAAGTGACTATAAAATACAAAACTTTGTTGTTTTAAAGACCTCTTTAAGAAACTCAAAAGGCAGATTGGGGAGATAGCTCAGGGCAGTTTAAGGGCTCAATCCCCAGTACCACAAGCCAACCTGGGAACCCCAGAGTGGGTGGGGCTGAGACTGGAGGATCACCATGAATCCAAGCTGCCTAGTGAGACCCTGTACCAAATAAATAAATAAATAAATAAATAGCAAAAGGCAAACCACTGCGAGATCTTTTTTTTTTTTTTAAAGTTTATTTTATTTTCTTAAACCACATTACATATTTGTTTGTGTTATGGCCGGCTCAGCCTTCCATGGGGGGTGGGGGGCGGCACAGCATGTGGTGCCTGGGATTGAGCCACCAGTTCCTTCAGTGGCCTAAACTTCCTGACGCTCGAGCTTAGACCGCTAAGCCTCTCACCAGCCCACTGCAGGGTCTTTCTGACACATGTAACCAACAACAGTCAACCCAAAAGGAACCTGAACAAGAGACACAAACAAGCAAGCAATTATGGAAAAGGGTGACCAGATGACTAAGAAGTGGTGCTCTCAACCTCCCTAATAGTCAAGAAAAGTAAAAGTGATTCAAAGTTTTCAAACGTGCCATTTATGGAACTTCAACTGATGTACTGTTGGTAGCAACATAAACTGGTAAAGACATTGTAGAAAACATCCCATTTTTAAAAATCTAATTCAAACACGCCCAACCTTAGGACTACAGTTCTTTTTTTTTTTTTTCCTGGGATGGGGGATTGAACTCACAACCTTGCACTTGCAAGGAAGGCACTTGTGCCACAGAGCTATCTCCCCAGCCCCAGGATTACAACTTTAAACCAGGTGTGATGGCCACTCCCTTAATCACAGCACTGGGGAGACTGAGGCAGGAGGATCACTGTAAATGGAGGCCAGCCTGGGCTACATAATGAGTTCAGGATCAAGCTGAACTACATAGTGAGGGGAGGGGAACCCTCAGAAATATGTGCATAGGCACGGGAGGCAAACATCTCAAAGGCTGTTTAACAGCAAAATCGGCAGTTCTGCAGAACACGTCACTCGGACAGTGGACTGTCGTGGAGTGATGAGAACGAACGCGTATACTCCAGAGAGCAGTATCACACCCCCTAAAGGCATGTGTCCCCATTCGCGGGGTGACGTCTGACAGACGACTGGCCAGACCACTGGGCTGAAGGTCACGAAGGCTGTGCCTTGGGTACAGAGAAGGGGCACGTGGGAAGCTTTAAGGGGCCTTTTTCTTTTTCGGTATTGGGGATTGAACCCAGGGCTGCCACCCTGAACTGCATCTCCAGCTCGGAAGGTTTTTTTTTTATTGTACAAGGATCGAACTCGGGCGGCGCCTAAGTCACTGAGCTATCTCCCGGCCCTGCTTTTTCTCTTCCTGTGGTTCGCTGTTCGCTGGCAGTAGTGTTACTCAGAAAAGCCTGCGCCGCCGAAACAAGGTCCAGAACGAGCGCCCCGCGAGATCGCACGGGCAGCTCCGCGACGGAGAACCGACCCGGACAGGGGCGGCCCGCACGACTTCCGGCGCGGCCTGCGGCCACCGCCTCCCACGAGGAAGAGGCGGAGCGGGACGGGGCTGCGAACCGTTTACCCCAATCGGAAAGGATGTGTCTGCGGACCAATAGGGTACAGAGAACGTGGCCCGCCCACAAGCCTGGCGTCGAGCGGACTTGCGGGGGCAGTTCCCGACTAGGCTGCGCGGCATGGCGGGCGGGGCTCGGGAGGTGCTCACGCTGCAGTTGGGACACTTTGCGGGCTTCGTGGGCGCACACTGGTGGAACCAGCAGGTGAGGGCGCCCGGTCGCTTTCCCTGCGGAATGGTTCGGAGTCGTCAGTCCCGTCGCCGCCCGAGTGCAGTTTCCCTTGCTTGCTTCCCCAGGATGCTGCGTTGGGCAGGGCCACCGATGCCGCGGAGCCGTCCGGAGAGTTGTGCCCCGACGTCCTGTACCGAAGGGGCCGGACGCTGCACGGCCAGGAAACCTACACGCCTCGACTTATCCTCATGGACCTGAAGGGTGAGCGTGGCAGTCCGTAGCATCCTTTTTGCCTCTAGAGCTTTTAATCGTACTGGTTGGAGTGATGAAGAGAGGAATGGTGCGGTAGCTAGACCTTTCTTATCAAGAACCGTCTCAGAGGGCCCGTCAGATAGCTCAGTAGACTAAAGCGTCTGCTTAGTCAGAGCTCAGCGGCCGGGGTTCGATCCCTGGCTTGCTGTGTCGGCCCCGGGGCGCGCTGAGAAGGCAACTGAGACAGGGCAGGGTGTTGCGGGCCTGTAATCTCAGCACTTGGGAGGCTGATAACAGGAGGAGGATCACTACCGATCTATGTAGCGAGACCTGGTAGACCCACAGCTAAATACATTAAAAAAAAAAAAAAAATCTCTGGAGTAGGTAGAGACAGGGAAGAATTGCCATCCCGATAAGACCTCTCGGAGTGATGGCAGTAAGGGTAAAATTATAATCTTCTAAACACTGCCCCCCTCCCCTATAAGACAGTTTGGCAGTGCTTGAGGGAGGGGCTATGACTTCAGGCTGTTAGGTGCCTTAGGGGACGACTAGACCAAGCATGGTAGAGAATTCCTTAGGCTTTGACCTTGCTTTCTCCATTCTTCCTTCACAGGCAGTCTGAGCTCCCTAAAAGAGGAAGGAGAACTCTACCGGGACAGACTGTTGGATGCTTCGATAGCATGGTGTGTACATGGTGTGTATTTGATGTATGGGGCCGGTGGAGGACAGAAAGCCAGTTACGAGTTTCTTTGATTGATCTTTTTCAGGCAGGGCAAGCTCACCACACACAAAGAGGAGGAAATCTACCCAAAGAATCCTTATCTCCAGGACTTTCAGAGTGCAGAGGTGAGGGCCTCTGCCCTAAGTCCTTTAACCCTGGCCAAACTGAGGTTGCCTCTACTGGGGCAAATGAAGATACCTTAAAGTATTTTTGCAAAAGAAAACTTCTCTTCCAAGGCTGGTAATGACCTAAACAGAAAGGAGGCTGCAGCCATGTGTGGTGGCACCATCCTACAACCCCAGCACTTGAGCAGCTGTGGCAGGAGGATCACCATGAGTTTAGGCCTAGCCTGAATTACATAACAATACCCTGTCTCAAAGAGAGAAAAAAAGGAAGAGGCAGGAGCTTGCAATGTATGGCCTGAAACTGAAATTGTTTCACTCATTGCAGGGAGTGCTTAGTGATGGTGTCTGGAAGGTCAAATCAGTCCCTAATGGCAAAGGTGAGATTTCTCCAACCTGGAGACCTGGGAATACGGATGGGAGCCTGGGCAGGACAAAGGTGTATTCCTTCTGCTTTTTTTGGCCTGCTCAGCACCACCCTCAGGATACCGCATGTGGTGCTGGGGATCAAACCATGGTCCTGCCTAAGCTTGCCTAAGCAGGTGCTTTAGATTGCTGAGCTATCTTGCTGGCCCCCTTCTGCTTTATATTCAGGTCCCCCACTGGGCACCAATGTTTCAAATCCAAAGCTACTCTTCCCCACAGTGGGTAGCATCCAAGTCTGGTCGGACTTCCTCAGAGTTCATCTCCATCCCCGGAGCATCTGTCTGATTCAGAAATACAACCATGATGGGTATGGAGACCTGAGGCTGGGAGGCTGAGTTGAGGGCCTTACACATTGGTCTTATGGCGTCTTCTCCCATAGAGATGGAGAAGTTGGGGTGGGGTGGAGTGGAAAGGCCTATCTTGGACTATCTTTTTCTGTGGCAGGGAGACAGGTCGGCTGGAGGCTTTTGGCCAAGGAGAGAACGTCCTGAAGGAACCCAGGTACCTGGAGGAGCTAGAGGACAGGCTGCACTTCTACGTGGAAGAATGTGACTACTTGCAGGTAGCTGTATAGCAAAACCTGCACAGGGCAAAATGCTCCTCATCCTTTTTTTTTTTTTTTTGGTCTTTTTAAATAGGGTTTCAGGGACTGGAGAGAGCTTGGCAGTCTAAAGAACCTGCTTAGGCAAGCTTAGGCAACCACAGGGATCTTGGTTAGATCCCCAGCACCACATGCTGTGCCAGCCCCAACCCCACCCCCAGAGTAGGCTGAGCTGGCCATAACAAAGTTTAAATAGGGTTTCAGCCCCCTAAGTGCTGAGATTACAGGTGTGTGACATTATGCCTGACCCCTGTTGATTAGCCTTCCTCCCTTCAGGGTTTCCAGATCCTGTGTGACATGCATGATGGCTTCTCTGGGGTAGGCAGCAAGGCTGCTGAGCTGCTACAAGATGAGTATTCAGGACGAGGAGTCATAACATGGGGCCTGCTGCCAGGCCTCTATAACCTTGGGGTAAGTAGAACTCAGAGGCAAAAGAATTAAGAATGGAGAGAAATGAGAGTATTAGGGGAAAAGTTGCTGATATGAAAATCCTTTTACCAGGAACCACAGAAGAACATCTATCGCCTGTTAAACACAGCATTTGGTCTGGTGCACCTGACAGCATCCAGCTCTTTCGTCTGCCCCTTATCACTGAGTGGAAGTCTGGGTCTGCGACTTCTGCCACCTGTGAACTTCCCTTACCTGGACTATGATGTAAGTCTCAGTACGTTGCAGCTGGCCGCAGAGCACACCTTCCCCCCACTCAGCCCTGGTTGGTGAACCTTTTTTTTTTTTTTTTTTTTTTATTGCGGAGTTTGGGATTGAACTCAGGCCCTTGCACTTGCCAGACCCTAGGTGGTTCTTTTTTTTTTCAAATTTTGTTTGCTTGTTGTGTTTGTTTGTTTCTTTATTTATTCATTTTTGTGGCTGGCTCAGCCTGCCCTGGTGGTGGCGCTGGCGCAGCATGTGGTGCCGGGGATTGAACTGCAGTCCCCGCAATTGCCTGAGCCCTCCTAAGCAGGCGCTTTAGACCACTGAACCATCTCGCCGGCCCCCC
>PVKN010009413.1:0-23810 GCA_004027915.1 Capromys pilorides
CTCTGTTAATTTTTTCTATTTTTTGTCTGCTCTATAGATACTGTATTTATTGATGTGCATTCAAGCTCATTGTCTTCTTCTTCTATCTCTTATTTGTACTCTGGTTACATCTGTTCATTGACTTTTCAGGAAGAAATTAAAGATATTCTGTTTTTATTTCTAGAAATTTGATCCCCCCCCAGGTAACCTTTATTTTTTCATTGTAAGATTTCCTATCTAGTCATTCATTATAAGCATTTTTAAAAAATCTCATTGGGCAAAGTTCTAATAGTTGTTCTAAATTCAAAATCTATTGTTCTCAACAGCAGTGTCATGTTATGGATAATCTCCATTGATTATTTTTCTTAGCATTGCTAACTTTTTATACTAAGTAATTTTATATTGTATCCCAGTCATAGTGAGTTTTCTGTCATGCAAATTTGATGTCTGTTATATTTGCCAAATGGCAATGATTTTTTTTTTCTTTTGCAATTTATTATACAAAAACTCATACAGAAAACTGTTTCCTGGGCAGAGGCACAAGCCTAGTTCAGGTAGTTGCCGTGGTCCCAGTTTACCTGCTTTCAGGTGGCCCCACTTGTAGGTACAATTCAGGATTGCTAGATATTTATCCTCTTCTGTTTTTTCAGTCCAGAAGAATAAGTTTCCCACTTAAATCAACTAAAAACCGTGAACACCTGTGAAAGTATTTTTTTTTCTTGCCATTGACTTCTGTCCAAAATTTGCCCATCTTCTTTACTTTCTAGAGCATTCATGTGGTGTATTGGTTATCTTCTTCAGAGTTCATGATTATTATTTTCAGGATTATCTGTCTTATTGGAGTGTTTCCAACCGTGTTGGAAATAGATCTCCTCAAATCCATGTTTTAAACATCATCTTGGAGGGCTGGGGAGATAGCTACGTGGCACAAGTGCCTGCCTGGCAAGTGTGAGGTCGTGAGTTCGGAACCCGGTCCTGAAGAAAAAACACTTAAACATCATCTTTAGGCTCATACATGCCACACTCTCAACTCCAGTCCTGATCCTTTGCTTGAGCTCCACGAGTATAAAACCAATCGAGGATTTGTCATCTCTGCTTGCAGGTTTGATAGACACTGCAAACAATATAACTAAGATGTATTTATTTTATCTTTGTAAAACATCCTCTCACCCTCATTGTCAGTAAATGGAATACCATCCTCCTTAAAGCTGTAAGATGCGTTGCTCTTGACATTCTATCCTTCGCTTAACTCCAACCCCTCAGCAAATCCTATTGGCCTAACAATGCACCATATCCTGTAAACGCATCCACCTTTGTCCATCTCCAGCACCACCTTCCCACCATCTCTATCCTCCACAAATATAGTGCCTCTCAATATTGATCTTGGTATCCACCCCACATCCCTTCCAAACTATTTGTCATACATTAGCCTGTGTTTTCAAGTATAATCAGATTATGACTTTCTCAATAAAAACCCTTGAATTCTTTAGATTTCTTGCTTGTAAGACAAAATCCAGCTTTGTAGTCCACATATCAATATATGATCAGGTTCCGGCCTGTCTTTCAACAGCATGTTGGTTAATCTTTGCACCAGGCCACAGCTCCAGCAGGCCTGAATCGCCATCATTTCTAAGGTTTGTACTCATCATTCTTCTTGTCTGCAATGCCGCCCTACTTTTTTTCTTTTCATTTTACAGGCTGTTTCTCCTCTTTCTGATTAAATTCAAATTCTGTTTCTTTGAGACAAGACCTCACTCTCTAGTTCAGGTTGGCCAAGATCTCACTATGTTGCCTGGGCAGACCTCAGACTCATGGAAATACTCCTTCCTCATGCTCTAGAGCTGGCATTACAGCTGTGTGATGCCATGCCCAGCTATCAAATGTTCTTTTAAAGTACATTTTTTGAATCAGTCTGTAGAATTTCTTTGTACACTAACTTATTTATTGCCCCCATAGTGTTGGCCATAGTATTTGTAATTATTTTGCTTATGTACTCATTGTCACTCCTTTGTCCTCACTGCCAAATGAGCTCCAAGATGCAGAATAATTTTTGTCCTGATGTTCTTAGTTAGAGTTGGTGTTTCATCTGACATACAGAAGTTACTCAGTAGCATTTGCTGAATGAATGCCTAAAGCCAGGATGTCTAAACTTTATCTTTTTAGAATATATAGCTCCTTAACTCAATCAACCTTTTCCTCTTTTCTAACATCTTATGTACCAAAGTGAAAAAAATCACTACTAGAACTGTGACATTTTCCCCTTTTGTATCAATTCCCTTTGAAATTTTGCCTTCATCCCATCACTAATTTACAGAATGATCGTGGGTTAGTCACCCATCTTTTGGAGGCTCAGGTTTTTACCTGTGATGGGAAGAAGTAAAATGAGAGCCAGCAGTTTACAATTTGTTAAGCAGCAGGAAACCTTCCCCTCTTTTGTATCAAGTGAAGTCTTATACTGAACTTCAAACAGCTCCATTTATAGCCAGGTAGGAGGCCCTTTACCCTTCCCGTCACTCTCAAGCTTGACCCCTGAGACTCCTGCAAGAAACCTCAGGTCTTCGGAATGCAGCTAGGAAGCTGCAGTTCTTTCTGTGCATGCATCCTCTAGTTCTATGACATTATCTATTTTTCTAGGCCAGACAGGAGACAAACAAATCCCAACCTCCCCACTTTGTTAAAAGTATAATTAATTCCTCTGTGTTCTCTGTATCAAAAATATTTACTGATATTAAAAAAGGAAAGGAAATATGAACCTTATCCACCAATTTAAATACCTGACTTAAATGTGCTGGGGAGAGAAGACATGCCTCTCCAAACTTTTTCTTCTTAATTTCCCTAGGGTACAGTTTCGCTCCCTGTGAATGGGGCCAGACAGGGCTTGGGCATCATAACTGTGAAGCAAGAGTCTCTGTCCATAAGCAGTCTCTAACAGAAGAGACAATGAATTTTGGTGCTGTGCACATTTTGAGGGCGTCCTTAAGAAGGGGCGGGGGAGGAGGTAAGTGGGAGGAGCCAAGTATGCGGTGTGGGGCTGGGCTCAAGGGGGCGCTAGCATGAGGATAGCTGGCGCTAATGGTCCAAACACACTTCCTCTTAGGAACTATTTCCTCTGTGACTACCAAAACAAGACTTCCTTTTCTCCTTATTGAACATACTCAGGTTCCTCAGAGAAAATGCCTTTATAGATACATAGCTGCTTTTAAAGGGTTTTACAAAGACTCAGATTTCTTAGTCCTTCTGAGCAAAATGTAGTAGCCAAACAGGATGGTTTTTAGCTTCTTCCTGGCATCTGATTATTTTGGAATGAGTGAAGCTTCCTGAGGCTACGAAGGGTTATTACGCTTGCCTTAAATTCCCCAGAGTGCTCTGTACACTGCCAGGCATGTGCCATCTGCCTTCGATATTATGTACTTCAAACTCCTTTTTGAAAGAAGAGAATTAAGATGTGTTGTTCACATGTGCCAAATTCCCATGAGGAATGTAATTGGTATGTACTACAAATGTGTGTTATATATATAAAATTCAAATTAAAAAAAGAAAAGCATGACTTCCTTTTTGTAAAAGTAATACATACTTATCATAGTAAATTAGTATCAGTGGAGGAAAAGTGCATTCCAAGTGTCATTTGGTAGTGGCTATCCCAGTGTCTTGACGGAATGACTGAGTTAGGGCTTTGTTAGGAGACCCGAGAGCATTGGCTATGCAGTGGTACCTTGGATAGGCTCTACAGCGCCCCTGCTGGTGATTGTAGGCATAGCCCATGGAAAGAGCCACAGAGTGGATTGGCAATTGGTAAAAGCTTTACGTTGTAAAGAGGATGAATTAAATACATTTTGAAAAGCTTACACATCAGTGAATATTTTATTAATCTTCAGAAAAACTCTGATAAAATTCTGAAGAAGTAAATAGGTATTGAAAATAGAGAATATAAAGATCACTAAGGTCAGAAACAAAACAAAACAAAACAAAAGTACCCACACCCAAACCAAGAAGCCTAGCTAACTTCATCTCTTTTCCAGTGGACTAGACTGATAAATGAGGACATGCTCCAGTTAGTGTAGGGACTGATTTCATCGTGTGCTTGACGAAGGATTTTAAAGTTATTGCTGTTGTTATTACCTTTTGATTGGAGATGGTGGCTAACATGGAGAAGTGTTTATTAGAAGATTATATTGCTGATTGATTATGTATCTGATTATTACATGTCCAACTTAGCAGGACCATTGGTCCCCAGTGGTCAACTGCTAGGCTTTCTTTAGATAAAGCCACTGTTATCTTTCTGGGTGCTATTGCTTAAAGCTGCAGGAAGGCCTTCAGTATATACTTTTTATTTTTTACATGGAGCCCTATTAATTTGGAGATATTCTAAGCACATTCTTCAATACTGCAGCTACTGTCTTGACTCAGTGCCTTGTCCTCTCTACCTTTTCTTTTAGGTTTAGTGTCCCCCCAAGTATTCCTAAGTGCACCCCACCTTGAAACATCTGCTAGCCTCCCACTCTCTATAGTTTTGTTTATCTCCACTTTCTTACTGTTAGCGATAACTAAAGTCTTTGTTTTCTCTTTTTTCTTTCTTCTATTATTACTTTGAAAATAATTACTCAGCAGTGCTAGTGAAAGCTTACCTACTCTTTAACCATTTATCTATCCATCTGTCTGTCCATTCATCCATGTATCTCTCTCTCTATCTCTACACTCATAAAACAAGTTTATTAAGCACTCCGGTAAGTGTTCTTTGGTAGTGGTGGTGGAATGGTAAAAGATAGTTGGAATTCATTGAACCTGAATCCATATCTTAAATTCTATTGTTTTGTTGATCTGTTTTTTTTTTCCTTGTTTTTGCTTCATTATCTTTTCTTTCATTTTTAAGGACAATAAAAATAATAAAACATTAGAGATGATACAGACTTTCACTAAACAAACTAAAAGGCACCCAACAATGGTTGTTACATGCATATTGCTGCCTTCAAATTAGTTGTTCAGATTGCCAGATATAAACATGCAAAATTAGTCAATAAGGGTTATAAAAATTTAAAAAGGAGAGAGAGAAAAAATTTAAGTATTAATTGCTCCTTTTAATAGACCATTAGAAATTAGCAATACAGTTTTCCAAGCTGTCCTGTATTTTCCTTTTTAATGACATTTTCTCCACAGTAATTTTCAGACTTACAGAGAGATTTTTACACACTTTTCTTCTCAAAAGATTTTTTAACCCTTGAGTTTTTTTTAATAGAGACCCTATCTTATATAATATTATCTTACTTTTCCAGTGGATTATGAAACTGTGGTATGATATGTAACTTTTGAAGACATATACTGACTTTGAATTTGAAATTTGTGTTAGTCTACTTTGTGTTACTGTAACAAAATACCAGAGGTAATCAACTTAAAAAGAGGAAAGCATATTTTGGTGTTTTCAGTGCCTGGTCAGTTTGCACAGCTATTCTTGGCCTTGTGGTGAGGTAGCCCATTGCATTGGGGGCTGCATGAAAGGGAAGAGAAGAGAAAAGAGAGAGGGAGAGTAGGCCAGAGTCTCACTACTCCTGCCACATACATACTCCCAATGAGCAAAAGCACTCACTGGGTTCCCGTCTCTTAGCGCTCGTAGCACCTCTCCACTGTACTATGGTTTGGGAGTCAAGCCTTTAACATGAACGGCTTTGGAAGGCGTTCTATACCCCAGACAGCACAGCCAGGACCCAGAAATCCTCTCCCAACTCTGAATGTTTTCAGATGAAGAAGATAGCTAGACACAAAGGTGACAGGTTTGCTTTGAGTCAGGATTCAGGAAGCTTGCGTGAGTCTCACAATCAGTGGGAAGTGGAACTTCGTGGGGACACTGATTCCATTTTTACTCCTCTTATCTGGCCAAATGCAGGAAGATTTAGCTACACAGAGCTCTGCAGTTTTCTCTGACAATTGCACAGGCTTGTAGTTGCTGCTTAAGTGATGTTGACACAAATATTTATGAAAGTGATTGGATTTTTCTGTGTGCTGGATCCCATCAAAGTGTGCTTAATGACAGTCATAATATTTCCTTCAAAATATAGATAAGAAGTACAGTGCTTTGGCGATGGTGATTTCTTCTTCCATATGTGTTGTGGCCAATGTTTTGCTTTCCCACTTTGCTCTTCCCCTCCTTACTTTGGGGAAAGTCTAGATCAAGGATGAGCACTCTGTCATCTCAGGGTCACATCACGTCCACTCCTTGTTTTTGTAGAGTTTTAACGCTACAAGTCATATTTAGTTTTTATGTGTTGCCTCTTACTGCTTTTGTACTACAGTAACAGAGCTGAGTCATTGCAATGTTATGGCTTGTGAAGTGTGAAATATTTGCAGTCAAGCCTTTATCATTAGTTTGTGGTCCTCTGGCCTTTCCCATCATTCAGAAATTACAGAGAAGGGGTCCAGTATGCTGGACATGCCATGCTGTCCAAAGTCTTTGAGTAACTCTATGATGCCATCGGGGCTCAGTGGGCATACTGACTTAGTGTCTTTCTTGGTCATCTACTTCCACTGATTCTCTTCTTTCAGCATTCTGACCACACCCTGCATCTTTTGTTTTTGGTAGTATTCAGATTTCTTCCACAGGATGAGGTTGTATCCTTCAGCTGTTGTACCAATTAAGGCTGCTAAATATCCTTTAAAGCCTGTCTACCAGCCCAGGCTGGTCTCAAACTTGCAACGATCCTCTTTGTCTCAGCCTCCTGAGTTCTGGGATTATAGACATGCACCATGGAAATCTCAATAAGAATAATGACCAGTTCTGAGAAGTAGCGGATGTTATGCTTAACATACATCATCTATAATTCTCACTATCATGTTGCAATGAAGACATGGTTATTTACATTGCATGACTTGAGAATGGGAGGCTGAGTCGTTAATGGATATACACAGACTCACAGAGAGGCTAGTGAAAGCTGAATTAGAATCTAGGCCTATTTCACTCCCGAGGTCTTGCTAGCTTCACTGTGTATCTGGCTTCTCAGTGAGCACATAGCATAGATGTATTGCACTTTCCAGTGCCCTCAAGCAATCATTATTTTTGCATTATCTCATTTAGTTGATTTTGATTCAAACAACAAAAGTGCAAGCTTTAGAAGACAGGAATTTTGACTTATTCTCAGTCATATCTTAGCAACTGGTGCTATATTTGACTCAGGGTGTGTGCTTACTACTATTTTTTTCAATGAATGAACTGGCTTCCTAGCCTTCATTTTCCTTTTGTAGCAGACAATAACCCACAACTTTTTCTTAGGTCCCCTTTTATCACTTGAATTATCTTTATAACCACGTATACCTTCCTTATCACTGAAAGGACTATGTGTCCTTATTTGCCAAGCACATTTTCAATTTGCTTCTGTTGTTTTGGTACAATTATTAATAAGACCAGCTGTCATTCTCCAAAATGTTCTCATTTGGTGGTGAATCATGTGGTTATCACAAGTTGCACGGAAAACCTTGAGGCATGGAGAAGGGTTGTATCTGGTGGATAGGTGGTTATCAAAAGACTTGAGCTACCCCTCTGAGTGTGACTCCAGTTCAGTTATGCATGCATAAGTGGCTTAACTTGGGTGAGTGGCTTAACCTCCTGGGGAGTCCATTCTCTCCTTGGGGCAACACTAAGATCCATCTTGGACTGCTGGTGAGATGCAGCTGGCGAGATGGCTCAGTGGTCTAAAGTGCTCACTTAGGAAAATGCGCAGGAACCATGGTTGGATCCCTGGTACCACATGCCCTGCCACTCCCACCTACAGGGTGGGCTGAACCAGCCACACACACACACATGTCATACACACACACACACACACACACACACACACACACACACACACACACAGTACTGGTGAGGATCAAATTGAACAATTCTTGGAAAGTGTTCACTAGAACTTTCTGGTCATCGTAGACATTGTAAGTGATGGTTATTGGGATTACTCTGTGCTAACCAATTATAAAAATCCTTTAGCAAGTTATAATAAGTGTGGGAGGAATTTTCCTGAAAATATCTATCTTTTTATCCTGCACTAAAAGTCAATCCAAACTCAGAAGGCTTCCCATTGCAGCACATGAGGCAATCAGTAAGGATTTATTAGATCAGAATAGCCTTGTACCGAGTGAACAATTTTCTCTACGTTCTCCCAGTCATCCTGGATTTGTCAGCCTGTCCTTTGGTTGACTGAATCTTCCAGAACAGAAACTTGTCTTTGCAGATTCCCCTTACATTTCAGTGGAGTGGGGATGGGGCTTGCACTAAAGATCTGTCACTAGAATTCACTGAAGGTCCCCACATACATTTCTTACTGGGACTAACCCCAAGGCAGAAAGAATTTCTCTTGTGCACCCCCTCAGCACCCTTCTATGGCATTTGTTTTTGAATTGAGAACATTTTAACAATGCAGAGTTCTGTTAAACTGGACATGCAAAGTCTCTGGTGTACGTGGCACCCAAAAAAATAGAAAAAAAAAAAGGAATAACAACCAATTTCAAGCTTTTTCCTTTCTCCTGTACAACACAGTTTATTAGACCAGATGATGTACTCTACTCCAAAACATTCATATGGAAAAAAATTGAAGAATTGTGATTAAAATTGATTTTTTTCCCTTTGGGAAGTTGGAATCAAAAATGGTTACCTGCTCATTTATGAAACAGATTTATTCTGTTGACATGGAGGCTTGTTTGAAATGTAATTGAATTTCTGCTACCTAATGGAAAGTGACAGTTAACAGTATTTATTTTCCATTTGTGTCTCAGCAGATAACATAACACAATTTTGATTTGTAGTTAGCTTCGGAATCTGAGATTGTTCTATCTCTGTAATTGAAAAGATGAGAGTGTGATGGCCCCAATACAATCCTTTTTTTTTGTTTTTGTACCACCAGTAAAGGTAGCTTTAGACGGTAAACAGCCTCTCTCCCATTCTGCTAATGGTTCTATTCAGATCCAGTGCGTGCATCCTGTCTTTCTGATTAGGCTCTGACACATCTTTCTGTGTTGATAATCTCTCCATTTAGACTCACATGGCTTTTTTTCCTCTGCAACTAATTTCTGTAAATAATCTCATCTCTGTTATTTGTCCCTCCTTTTTGTTCAAAAATAACATCAATCTTGGAGATAAAATGCCTGTCCTCTGTAAGATTTGAGCCATTCCCGTCTAGCTGACTTTTCTCAGTGTTCTGCTTTGGGAGTTGGAGGCTGAGAGTGGAAGGCCTGGGAGGGTGACAAGGGTCCCACATGGGCTGAGGGTATTCATGTCAGGGGTGGGATGTTTTCTTTTCTCTGATGTTACCTTTTTCCTTTGCCTGAGTCTTGACCGGGAAGTCTCTTGCTTCCCTGTACAATGACTTCTGAGGTAGACTGGCAGGAGGAGCACATGTTCGTTAAAATGCCTTTTCTTTTCATTTAGAGAAGCTGAAATCAGATCTTGAGGCTATCACCTGACAGCAATTCATTTGTCTCCCCTTAGCTTTATTCCTCAAACCATTGCTTTCCCAGAAGCCCCTTTCAGTGCATAATTCCTGCCTTCCATTTGAGAAAAATCGTGTGTGTGTGTGTGTGTGTGTGTGTGTGTGTGTGTGACAAATGGCAGAAAGAAAGGTCTCATGGCCACTGGACTTGATTATGGAAGACCCCGTCTGGCCCTGGACTTGCTAAGTGGCCGTGGGAACTGTGGGAAGCTTGTTTCGTCCACCTGTTGTGAGCGCCTGCGAGGCCTTCAGCAGTGGGGGGGATGAAAGGTCTTCAGCAAAGCGATAGCCCTTGATTCAGTAAAACCAGTCCTGTGCTTCAGGGCTACCTCTATCAGACATCCTGTCAAAGCAGCCCAGCTTAAGACAAGTAGCCACTGTGGCCTGCAGGGCAGAGAGAGAGAGGAGATGGCCAGACGCCTCCATTCATAACCACAGTCAGCAAGGGGACAGTGGACATCGCCATGTCAGCTCACTGCACTGTGGCCCAGCAGGCTATGAGCTATTACATCTCCTCCAGGAGCAGAATATTCCAGAAAAGAAAGCACTCAGGACATTTTCACTTGTTTTGGTAGGTGGTATTTTGTAAATAGTTACACAGCCACAAAATGAAGCTTTCCATTCATCAGATATCATAACCATCAATTATTATGCTAGCATCAAGCCACTTCCTAGTCCATGCCGAAAAATGACTCAGGAGGAAGATGGATGTCGCCAAGTGGCAAGAATCCACAGCAGCCAGAGCCTCCTGAGAATGCAATGTCTGCCCGGCTGGGACTGGCCTGGGGGTGGGCATGCAGAGGATAGGAAATAGTTGTCTCGCAGCGGGAATAGAATTGCTTCCAGCAGGTGATTTCAGCAACACGGTGCCCCACGGGACAAGTGTGGACCACTGCTGCTCCTTCAGCAATCGTTCCTGGAGTACCTGTGAGGTGCCAGCACTGTGTGAGATTACGGGGGAAGAGGGGGGCAAAGGGAAGAAGACCTCACTTAGACCCTTTGCACTGGGGAAGTACAAATTCCCTATAATGAAGCTGATCGTTATGCATGTCTAAATGATAATCAGTGAACTCCATAATAACAAAAAAGAGAAGAAGAAAATCCAGGGCTCTTTGCTGTAAAATATAGGCACATGCATTTTTTTCTTTTTATTTGGATTATTATTATTAATTTTTTTTTCAGTAGGTGAGGGTGTGCATTTTAAATGATGATGCTCAAATAATCTCCTTTGGTGGCTTTAACAGCTGACTTAACTTTCTCCTAACCGACCTTGGTATTCACTAGATGGAACTGTGGGCTATTTAATGATTTGCTGACTCAGTTTCTCTGTCAAAAAATTGTGTCAGGAATTTTACCTCCCCCATAGAGCTCTTTTCAATTTGCTAGAAATTTTAGAGAGGAAAATCTGTAAGTGTCTGCTGGTGTTATTATTTACTGAACAGCTAGAGTTAGCTCTCATCAACATGAACCTCATTAACCCTAGACTTGGAAAGTTTGTCAGATGAAAGCCTCTCCAATTTTTGGCATCTGCAAGATATTTTTTTTTTTTAGATAAAAGTTTAAAAAATTCCCTATTTGTTATTCAGGTAAAATCTGAATTGTAATCAAATATTCACTATTAGTCAGCTGTTACATTACTATTTTGAACTTTAATAAGGTATTTTTTTATATATTCTGAATTATATAACAAATACATTTTGACATGAACAAGTTAGGGATTTAAAAAATTAATATAAAAGAAGATCAGAAAGTTTCTACACTGGTAGAAACTTTATAAATGAACTTATAAATAAAGATTAGAATGGTTTTACACTGGTAACATTGATGTAATTAGGGTGCTAGGCCTTCTATGCCTTTCTATTTTTCCGTTTGTACTATATAAACTTTCATCGGGAAGTTGAAAACAATCTGAGTATTGTTTTCCTATTGCAGACAAAAAGAAAAAGCAAAGAGGAGGTTTCCAGTTTTTCATCATCTTTTAAATATTTCTGGGCCACCCTAAACAATGACCTTTCCCTGCAGTTCACTGAACAGAAGTTGCTATGCGTACCTAGCTGCAAGGGAAGCTGTGAAACAGTACATCAGCTGGTTATGCAGGTATTCCAAATAAAGTGAGGGCTTTATTAATAAGAAAGAGGGAGGTGAATATTAGGTAGAAATTTTGTGTTGCCTATAAGCTGATGGATGCCTTTAATTACAAGTTTATTATAGGTGCTCACTTAGTGGCAGATGCCAAAGGTAAATAAATTTAACTAGCTGAAAATGGTTATTATCCATTACTCATGCGGGTGCCTATCTTATAAGTCATGTATTTTGATATATGCTTATGTAATGTTTATCACACGTGTGCGTAAAGTGCCAATGTGTCTATATTGTGTAAATTTTAACTTATGCAGAAATTGCAATAGATTGGAAAAATTCTACAGCATAAAGCAACAACAACAAAAAACCTGTAAAAAATACTTATAAAGTGGTTTTGCATTACTTCTAGGTGATGAGGTCCTATACATCAAAATATGCCAAATAGGACAATGATATGAAAATAGGGGGAAGACACAAATAATGAATTCAAATTGCTCCTGTAAAGGAAGCTGAGAGTAGATATGGAGACGGGGGCTGGATCCTTAAGTATATTTCACATTGCTCCCACCTAATCAGGCCTGACCTTTAGAAGGCTCAGATTAGAAATAATGAATTAAGTAAAAACTTAAGTAACAGATATGGAAATGTTTAATTTATATATCACAAATAAAATCCACATGATTTTTAGATGCAGATTATAATTTCAGCTCACATGGCTCTTATAGGTGAGGTTGACTAATATATAATTAATATACAAAGGCTTTCTAATTCTGAAAATAGTATTTTCTAACCTGGGCTTTGGTTTCAGTGATAATGTTCGTATTTTAAGCGAGATGGATATTTTTCTAAAGGATTCAAACAGCCCAGTTAATGGTCATTCTTGTGATTGTCCCTAATAATCATTTGTGCTTCTGGATTGGAATTAATTATTCCTTAGGATGTCATGCAGTAAGCCAGAGAGCTTTGGTTGAACAACAATCCACATCCACATCACCAGTTATTTTTTTATTTTTTTCTTCATTGATTTTAATGAGAAAGAAGGATAAAATAGCAATGAAACAGTTTGAGAACAGGTTAGTAGGACAGTTACAATAGTTACTACATTGCATGTCGTTGTCTTTGTAGTAGTTATTCAGCAGACAAGATGCAGACATGATATCCGTCTAAACAATGTTAGCACAAGCCCTTCTTCTCAATGAACTAAGAGGAAGGAGCTGTATATCTATCCTATCTTGAAAGACTTCTCCAAATACAGCTTCTCTAACTGCAGTGGAACACCTATCTCTGACAAAACAGTACAAAAAAAGGGAATATAAATAAAGGACCATTTTGTTGTGAAAAAATAGATATGCATACACATTATCATTTAAATATGAGTTTTACTCTGAATTATGTGGAGAAGGGAGGATGAGACTGTAACTCAAAGCTACAAGACTTCACTTAGTGAACGTGCCCTTTGGCCCCAGCAAGCCTGAGCTATGTGTTAACCATTTCAACCCCTCGAAGAAACTTTATTCAGCACTTTATTGCTGCAAGGAGCATTTTGCAACCCTAAACGACCCATCTGATTTGTTCTATATGAGTTTTGTGTCATGATTGCTTAGCAATGATGTGGCTGCCTGAGACACAGGCTTCTAGCATTGCGATGCCAATATATTTCATCGTACAAGAGAAACTCTAACTTTGGTGAATATTTTTGTCAGCAGAAGTCCCATTCATCAATCTGGGTCTGTGGTCAGCTGTGGTGATCCATGCTGACAAATGAGGAAATCAGTGATTGAATTTAAAATCTGGTCCTCAGAGTCATTGTTGTAATAAAGAACATAAAATTTTCACTGCAGCTGTTCTTCGTGTTCAATCTGTGTATTTGGCTGTGACTTTTGGCAGTGTTTGTGCATTGGTTTTGGTATAGAGTATTTTATTCCCTTCTCGGTAATGATTCCTATGGATTTAGTTGACTCAATTCTGTACTTCTTTTTACTGTTTAGTCCACTAGTGGCCTATTAGTTGTTATACTACTGTAGCAAGAGGGGTTGTTCAGGTTCTTAACATTAAACACTTAGTGTGCATATTTATTAAACACGTATGCAGTGTAAATGCTGCTCCACAGAAGGGAGGCACAGGTGCTTGTAGATGTTTACATTTTCAGGAGTACATTTGTGTGACAGATACCATTAAAAACCAATAAGTTTATAAGAACTAGGTCTCTTGGACATGTGCTTCTAGGTTTTATTTTTGATCTTGAATTGGATGTATTAAAAGCCATGTCTTGCTGTAACACTACATCTTTATTATATTTTCAGCTTGGGTAGAACTGTATTCTCTGTATTCAGTGTCTGTCCCAGAATCTGGCACACAAAGGTGTTTAATATGTGTCCACTGAAGTGAACTAGGTGGCCATGGAGCGCCAGCACCATAGTCGGGTGGCACTAGTTGTGCCCCAGTCATGGTGGGCAGTGTTGATAGCATATAGCAATGGCAAAAATGAAGGCAATGTAGTAGACAATGGTCTGGGTAGTTGTATTAAACTTAATCATCACAACAACCAAATGAGATATACAGCATCATCATTCCTATTTCACAGACACAGAAAAGTTAATGAACCCATTCAAGGTTTCATAGATAATATGACCCAGAGCCAGGGGAAGAGTCCTCCAACTCTGCTTTCAAACTTCAAGACTAAAATCTCTGCACACTATTTTGGTAACTATTTCATGTTTCTGTCTGCCTCAGCATCTATTCTCTCTCTCTCTCTCTCTCTCTCTCTCTCTCTCTCTCTCTCTCTCTCTCTCTCTCTCACTTTCTCCCTCTTTCTTTTCTTTTGGCAAAACTATCTGATTTTGCTTCTCCTTTAGCTGGTTATGTGATTAAGGCCATGACAATCCAAGTTTCTCTCCCAGGAACTGAAGTATCAATTGTCACTGGAGCTGAGTTGCCTTCACAGAGAAAGCTGGCCAGGTCTTGTGGTGCCTGTTGTCTATAGCTGTTGACGTCTTTATCCCTGTTCTCTATGGAGACCAATTATCCCATCTTTCTTTTGGTACTATAGTTTTCTACATTAAAAAAATGATTTGAGCTTGTGATAGTTAACGATGGTTTCTAGCATGCAAACAACCCTGATCAACCTAGGGTATAGCCCCAGAAAGCAATCGTGTCTTGATAACCTTTTTTGCCTCCAGCTGTCTGAGCATGGAGAAGCAGAAGGTTTGGATGGAAGAAATCTAGGCTGCTGTGGTTGCTTTTTCCCATGTACCAATGGGGTTCTCATAAAATGGCACATAAAGTCAAGTGTCAGAGACCTGAATTCCTCTGCTTTCAAAGCTCATACGAGTTCTAAGTGTTAGGGTCTTTCTTTTCTTTTCTTTTCTTTTCTTTTTTTTTCTTTTTTTTTTCTGATACCTAGGACACAAACAACCAAGGCTGATATTCCATGATCTTAGGACAATGAATCTTCTTCATTTATTTGTTTTTTGCATCCTTTTTTTTTTTTTAAGGCGCACAGACTGTGTATGGCTGAGTGTGCACTGTTAACTCGCCTTTATGGAGTGTTCTACACCCCCATATGAAAGTAAACTGTGTTTGTGTCTTGAGATGACTTAAACAAAGAGGGAAGCGCCTTTTAAAAGCACATTGCAGAGCACTCTATGTACTGATACACCAGAATGGCGAAGAGTGCAGGCTTTGAAGGAGAGGGGTGGGATGGACATGGGCTTGATTCTCCTAGCACTCCTAGTGCACTCTGAAGGAGACGCTCCTCATTCTTACCATGACCATTGTGATGCCTGAATTATACTTGGTATAAAGCAAGGTGTTTTTAAATGACATTCATTATTGATAACAAGGATTTGATGCCCAAATATTCTAACGTGTTAGCTCCACATGAGGCACTTTGACATTTCTTTAATCTTTTACTTGTTGTATGGCAGTGCGTTTGTCTTGTACTCGGATCCCTCATCTCTTAGCTTCTTCCCTGACCATCACCCGACTCAGTCCTCAGTACCTAGCATAGCCTCCCGCATGCCTTGTGTTACAATAAAAACAATGTGCAATGGCAAAGTGGGAGCATGCCTGTCTGGCAGTAGTTCGGGACTTCATGCGTATCCTGACATCTCCATTTACTTCCTCAGCAACCCAAGGAAGTTTTCTGCAGGTTGCCAAGTGACAAATAATACCAGCTTCACAGAGGAGACCATTTACTGAGCTTAGCTTATAGAGGCCCAGGGTGGAGACTGCACAAAGGAGGCTGGGTGTAGAGAAAAGGCTCATTCGGGTCTCAGTGTGGGCTTGACAGCTCTGACATTTTCCTTTTGGAATGTGAATGGGTTGGCACTTTGACGGGTCTATCACAGGTACCCACATCTCGGGATGCTGAAATGGTAAATCTGACAAGTGTGTTGGCCCCTGACCATGTTGGAATAGAGGATGTGCCCTGAACTCGTGTATAATTCAAGCAGGTCTGCTGCTGCCCCAGCGACTGCCTGTGAGTGCATGCACCCACTGACTTAACTCCTTGCCCCTCCAAGACCAAATGAAATTCTTCAGGGATGGAGATGCGTGATAAGTTCTAGGACACTAAGTTAATTGCAATTTCAAATACACAATGGGAATTTTTAATGTAAGCACATTTCATGTAGTATTCAGAACACACTTATATTAAAAAGTTATTTGTGTTTATTTAGCATTCAAATTCTCCTGACCATCTGTCCTTCCGTCCATCTGTCCATCTGTCTGTCCATCCATTCATCTATCCATCCCTCCCTCCATCATCTCTTTATCTATGTATCTATGTATCTATGTATCTATCTATCTATCTATCTATCTATCTATCTATCTATCATCAACCTGTTTTTTCTTCTATATAGGCAACATTATTTGGGGTTCACAGGACAACTGCTCCTAATTTTGCTGATGAAGTAAAGAACAAGCCTTTCAGGATAAAGATCAGTTTTTCTCTCTGCTATTTGGGACTAAGGATTCTAGTTCAATAATCTCTTTGATGCTTTTCCCACAAATTTGAATAGCATTCTGCTTTACCTTTATTTTGCACTTGTCTCTTTTAATGCTTTTCATCCAATGAACAGTATTAACTCATCCTATTTATATATAAACCACTTATAAGCACTGCAAAAGAGTGGGTGTGTTTGGCAGGAAACACAGATCCTATTTAGCAACTTGCAAACGTCAAGAGTGGTTTTGGATTCCATAAACATCTCTCAAAGTTGTGATGGAGGGAGGGATATTATTACCATCCTCTTCATTTTGGGGTATACTCAAAAAACATGAACACAAACACAGAAAAACATCTTTTTATGGAGAATGGAGAGACTTTGCTGTTATCCTTGTAGAATATTCTTCGAGACTGTCTCAGCCCCAACTCTTAAGACACTAATTAAACAGCTTTGCATTAATTGGAGAGGACGCTGAGTTGAAGGCAGCAACAGATGCCCATCATTGACCATGGCATGATCAGTCACCCATGAAACTGCCTCCTCAGAAGCCTTCCCAGGGGCTTGCTGGGGGCAGAGGGATGGGGGAGGGCAGAGATCCTGGTTGTGTTACTACTCTTTCATAGATGGAGCTGATTCCTCCAAAGGTCCGATGAGTGTCACCACAGACTTGTAGGGACATTTGATCTGCAAGTGCGCTAGGCTTCTTCTTGCCTTGCTCACTCATCTTCATGGGATGGGGGAGGGGAGAGTTTAAAAAATCCTTTTCCTGCTTTCTTACCCTCAAAGGAAGACATGAAAATTGGACTGCACAGTGATTTGGTGTTTGATTTGTGAGACACCCAGGTGCATTCTGACTCCGGTTAGTAATCTCCAAAGGCCAATTCTTTAGCCACCAAAAGCTCATTGTTTAGACGTGGACTGGCAGGGAGATCCTGTAGACTGTACTAGCCTGAGAATGTGGCTGCTTTGGGTTCATTCTCACTCATTCTTTGCACAGTAACCTAACTGTGTTTCTGAATTACTTCCTATTTATAAGGAGAATTTGTAGCAATAGCTATGCAGTATTTATTCCCAGAGAGAGACTTTAGAAATGGAAGCTCATAAAAATTAAGCCTTCCATGGAGAAGCAGTAATATGTAGTTTAGGGACATTGCTTGGGTATTAATGGGCATGGAAGCATCGCTCAATTCACACTTTTTGAGCATTGACTATGTACCAGGAAAGGCTCTTTGGCTATTAAAATAATGATGATGATAATAATAATAATAACAATAACTAGCACCCCTATAGGCTTTTTTTCCTGCCAAATTTGATTTCATGTGCTATGTATAAATTGACTCATTGCATTTATATATTTATCCATCTCTTCATTCATACACTAGAAATAATCTCAGCTTTGGCCCAGGTCTAAGAAAATGCAACAGGAAAGAGATTGAGAAAATACAATTTCTGTATTCAAAGCCCTTGATTTAAGTTTGCATGACTGTAATAGTTAGAAAACAAAGGTGTATCCCCTTATAATAGTGGGATTCTGAGCCAGGGGAAGGGACTGAGGGAATAAGATAGCATTCTAGAAATCCTGAAGGGAGCTAGGATCCCTGCATTATGCTTGCAGAAAAGCTGAGCTGTGAAGTGATGTTGAGGCGAGGAGATCCAATCTGTGGGGAGGCACAGTGGTCATGGCGATAATGTCCCTGGAGCTCCTCCTGAGGAGGGATGTCTGGGAGGTGGGGCATCAGGTCTGGGCTCACTGCTTATTTCTAATTGACATCTCCTATGGAATAGCAGACAGCCATCCTAGCCTCTAATCCCTTCCCAGCCTCCCTGTTCTGGAAAGAGACTGAGGTTGACATAATCAGGTCATTCCAGCAACTCCCAATAGTTCCCTCATGCAATGAAAGAAGTATTTGTTGAAGGACTGCGTGGTACCTGGAGGGTTCTATGTGTTCTCGTGAAGTTTTCCTATGTGCAAGGGTGAGAGATGAGGCTGGCTGCTCATGACAGCACCTATCCAGAGTCCTCTAGATGCCTGCGGATTGTCTCCACCTCAGCCCCATGTTCTCGTGGTCCACATCTTTGCTTACTGATTCTCCATTTCTTAAGAACCAAGACCCCCTTGTCGATGTTCTGTGCCTGCTCTCACCTGCTGTGCCCCATGCCAACCCTTTGTTCTTTTGTGGTCACAGCAGCCTTGTTATTTGCCCCAGCTACTCTAGCCATTCAGCAAGTGAATGTATGCTGTCATTCTCAAGTTTCCCCACTCTTCCACCCTTCACTGCTTCTGGACCAGATGCTTCTCTCATACCTGTTGCTTTCTTTCTGTTCTCTTTCTCTTACATAACTCACTTATTCTTCATGTCTGCTGGCTCCTACCTTTAAGAACCCTGGCACCTGCTCAGGCTGGTCACGACTGCAGGCTTTGAGATCACTGGATCGGAACAAGTTCTGCTGCTGTGTATCTGAAGGCATGGTATTGAGCTCTCTGAGCCTCTGCGTTTTCATAGCTGAGGATAAGGTGCGTGCGTGTGTAATTCAGCTCTTTGCCTGGCGCCATGAATGGCAGCCATGGGCTGTTATCCAACATGTAATGGCATACTAGCTCAAGTTTATGTTTAAGCAGTAGTTTTAACTTCTCATCTTACATACATTTATACAGCATGGCTGTACCTGACCTCTTTTCTACTATAAAACCAAAATGAGGCAAATGGTAGGAAGAAGTTCATTTATTATGGCACTAAGAGATACTGCGAGAACCCTATAGATTCTGTACTAAATACATAAAAAAAAGAGATACTGAGAGAGAGAATTATAAATAGGCAGTTTTATCAGATTCTGGGCTTTGGATTTTTCTAAAACATAGAGCAAAGCAGCTCCTTCAATGAAGGGGAGGTACTGGCAGGGGTGTCAGTTGGCAACTGGATGGAATACTAGAGGAGGAGTGGAATCAGGCAAGTGACACAGGGGCCCCAGTGATGACTTGAGAAGCAGACAGTGGGACAGTGCCCCAGATTAGAGACAGCCGTGCTAAGAGGGCAGGAAGGACAAATGGGAAGCCAGGGACTGTAAAGTTTCAGGGACATCATGGAAATGGTTCAAATTAATAAAAATAACAACTCTGCAACAAAGAATCAGTAGGGAAAGACATGGAACTAAATTTTAGGAAGACTATGGCTCCAGAGTCACATCAAGAAGATTTCACAAGGAATCAGTAATAAGGGCTCTATCTGTGAATCACCACCACTGACTCATAAATTAATTTTTCATTTTGTTAATTTGACCAATGATTACTAAGGGCCTACTATGTGCCAGGCATTATTTTACAAGCTATAGACAGAGGACCACGTAGTCCTTCGGAGTGGATTGGCCCCATGGCAGTAGATGGTCCCTGGCCTCCTGGAGCTGACATCCTAGTGCCAGGCCAAATGGAAATGCAGGCAATCACAACTGGAAGCCACATTGATTTTGGGTAAAATGCAACCTCTATGTTTTACTTAGATTCTGTTATTTATATTCTATGATAATTTGATAAGATAATTTGACCTTCATTTTGTAGCTGAAGAAATGGAAGTTCAGATCGGCTAAAGCAAATAGGAAAGCAGGGGCTTGGGACCATGCTTTGTGGGACACTCACCAACGCAGAGAGGGGGAGGAGGATGAAGGAAGACGGCAAAGGAAAGACAGAGATGTGCGAGGTGCATTAGGAGCACCTTGCCCTGGAGACCAACGTCCAAGTGCCTAGGATGTCAAGCTCAATAAGCAATGATGAAAGATCTTAGGATGCGGCTGGAAACATATTCCTGCTGGTGTTTGAGTGGTCAGCACACCTCAGGGGCACAAGGCAGCGCTGCATTTCAGGGTCCTCTCCAAGGAGGGAATGTCTAGAAGGAAAATGCAGGTGCTGCTCATCCCAGGACTCAGAGAGGGCAGGAAGTAAAATAAAACAGTAGCTACAAAGCACCATCAGACAAACTTACTTTCTAAGTGGGCAAAGCTTCCCAGGAGGACCATGCAGAGGGGACAAAGAGAGACTGCCAAAATGGGGGAAAAATAAATGGCCCTGGTAGCTGGAGGAGATGGGTGGAAGAGGCGTCAAGCTTGGGCAGCCCCCCTCCCCCACTCTTTTCTGAGCAGGAAAAGGATAAGAAAGGAGACACAGGGTGTGGATTAGCTGAGAAGGAGCAATGCAGCCTACAGGTAAGATTCCTGCTTCAGCTGGCTCAGCGTTCTGACAAGCAGAAAGATTCTGTGTTACCAGGCACAAGCCTTGGTCAGCGGAAAGGCATGGTGACCCCAAAGATGGAGGAATCTGTAGTGGCCTCTGCAGAATACATCTAGTGGAACTTACCCTTTGCTTGGGTCTATTCTCGATATCTACTGAAGCTTATTATTTATTTATTTTGCATGTTTTAAATAGCCATCCCTCTTATCCTGTTGGTGCATGTCTTGTTCTTGTAGAAAAATGCTGGTGATTTTGAAAGGAAATTCATATTTGCGCTTTTGTTAGTCTTTCACATCCTCTTCCTGTCAACTTTATGAGTGTGAAATGCCATTAATCATTACGGTATCATAAAACACATTTTACAATAATGTTATTTACCCCCCAAGGTTTATTTCTATCATTCGAAGAGATATTTGTGGTGGAAATAGCTTTCATTTTGAGCCTTTCATCTTGAACTCCATAGTTATTCCTGGGACTAGTGCCCCTTAGTTGATAATTGGTTTTGGATGCCTGTTACAGGCTTTGTGGTCTCCTGAGGAAGCTATGCAAGAGATGGGTTAGGCCAATTGAAAGACTTTTAGTTCTTAAACAAAAATCAACACATGGCTTTTTCTAGGACCCTGTGTCCAAAACCGGGGGTGCAGAGACCCAGCAAGGGTTAATAGTAAGGTAGCAAGGAATCCCTGGGAGACTGTTAGGAGCCATCTGGGGCTGCCAGATGAGCCGAAGGAAAATTAGGTTTTAGTAAATCAAATGGGATCCTCTGGCTCAGGTTAGGATGTGACAGTGCGTCTAGTCTGCCCTGGAATAGAGTGACAGCCTGAGGAATGACGCAGACCTTGAGGGGGAATCCGAAAGCTCCTGGGTCCCTAAGGAGGGTTTAATTTGATATCCAGACAAGGTGGGGGGACAGACAGTCCCAACCAGGAGAGTGGGTGCCACGGGGCCAGCCGGCTGACTCCCTCTTCGCTAGACAATCACATTTAAGGCTTTAGGATGGTCTGTTACTCTTTTCTATTTCAGCTTTGTGACCTGGCAAAGCAGGGCATGTGACACATCTCTGAATGTGTGACCTTCTTTAAAAGCCTCAAGTCTTCCTGATGGCATAAGGCGGCCATCCGCTTCTCAAAGTGATAGCAACTTTATTGCTGTCCTTTGTATTCTGACTTTAGTGCCTATCCAGTAAAAAAAAAAAATGCACAAGATAAGGGGAGTTTCTTCAGAAATGTGTGTGTGTGTGTGTGTGTGTGTGTGTGTGTGTGTGTGCGTGTGTGCATTTTACCACCTGAAATGGGAGATACTGGTTCTATACCCGTATTAGTTCTGTACCAGTTCTGCACCGGTACTCAGAGCACAGTTGCTGAGTCACTTTGCTAAGTGTGGTGCTCTGCTTGATTTTCTTTTAGACTTAACACTCTTGAAAGACAGAAAAGCAACAGCTTTATTGGTAGGTAAAATAAATGGTTAGTCACTTGTGCAGAGTGCTCCTGGCTGCAGATCACTAAAGGGTCAATATGAAGTGACTCAAACGTTAAGGAGGTTGATTATCTTTACAGAGCAAGAGGAAATGTGCAGCCCCTACCCTGGCTCCCAGGACCCTTGCTGCTTGGCCTCTGTGGCTTTGAATGCAAGTTGCATTTGGTGGCGCACTATGAACCAGTAGCTCTTGGTTAGAGGTCATTTGGAAATGGTGACTTTTACTCGCTTGGCTGGAAATTGGGACAGCTGGTGGGTAGAGGTCAGGGAGCTGCTCCACACCTGTGCATGGTCACAGGCGCCACCTCCGAGACTGGGCCCTGAGGACTGGGCCTTCCGTGCTGAGCATGCTTCCGCCCCTCCCTGGTTGCTTCCTCTGGGGAAGGCCAGCGCCAGGTTGGGAGGCAGCCTGAGGGTGGCCTGAGTGACAGGCCCTGGTAGTGGCTCTTCTGAGACTTGGCACCAGGGTCAAGAGTGAGCCTTGCGGTCACAGCAGCTCTCTTGGTTTCAGCCCTTGGGGGACTGTGAACTGTCCTTTACCTCCGCCACTCTTAGCTTCCGGACCCACTGAAGGTGTGGGATGGTGTTTGCTATTTTGAGCTTCTAAACACAAGGCTGTTTTGTTAAGCAGTAGCAGAGAAGGAGGCCACAAGGCTTCAGAGGTGAGGAAGCTGCAGGGCTGGGCCTGCCAGGCCCAGCTGCCCTCCGTAGCTTCCTCCTTTCTGCCGCCTTCTGTGTGTCACCTCATTCTTCAGTGTTTCCTTATCTGCCTCAGATGGATGCTAACAGGCATCGAGTACTCAGATCCACAGGCAGGAGAGACCATTTCTGGGGGATTTCTTTTTTATTAGAGTTGAAAACTTTTCTCTGGAGCTGCCTATGAGACTTCCTTTCAGATCCCTGTGGTCATGATTAAGACATCGGCTGATGTCTTAGTTGTAGGACAGACTTAGAAAGTAAATATGAGGCATTTCCTGTCTCTATCATGAGAGAGAATCTCCATCATCAAGCAAGAAAGGCAAAGCCCAAGAGGAGAGAATTCCATGCTTTCCCTCAGTGAGCAGAAGCCTGTATCTTCGCACAGTGTCTCCAGTTTTTGCCGTATCTTAATCCTAAGATTCTATTTAGGTCATTAGCTCTGACTGCTTAGGAAGCTGTATGTATCATTCACCTCTTCTTTTTTATAGCAGACATTTCCCCACTGAGCTAAGTGTGCATGCAGGGACCTGGTAAGGGAGGGAGAGCAAACAGGGACGGACTCAGGTATTTGGCTCCTGGCTTCCAGGTGCATCCTGGGGGAGCGCTGCTGCTGTAATAGAAAGCGCCGTTCCCTCTGGAAGTTTAGGCTGAGTAGCTGAGGGGCGATGAACTATGGTGTCGAGGCTTGGCTTTTCCTTAAACTTCTGGGGATCCCCTACTTCTCCTGGTTATGACCACAGTCATCTGGAAGATAAATTATGGAGAGAGATGAAATCCCGTATTCTTTCCTCATGACTTCTTTGGAAGCGGCAGGACGATGGAGACTCCGAGGGAGGGAGGAAAGTTTATAAACCTAGTGACTTGCAAGAGAAGGGTCAGGTGCACGTCCTGGCTTGGAGAGAGAAGTTGGAGTCGTTGGGAGGAGAGGAAGCAGGTGCAGGG
>PVKN010009414.1:0-23783 GCA_004027915.1 Capromys pilorides
TGCTGCTTTTAGACATCCAAGCATCACGTGAGATCTTAAATGCATCTAAGCCTCCGAGTCTGTGGATCAGAATTCTGAATTTTAGCCAATGGACATGGATATGTTGTCTTTTAGCCATTTAAAAACAAATTTCTGGCTTCAATAATTCCAACAGTTCTGAGTTCAGTTCCCACTTACACACACACACACACACACACACACACACACACACACACACACACATAAGCAAATAAATAAACAATAATTCCAAAAGTCTCATTTCTTATCTCCCTACCTTCAATCTGTCTCCCTTTTACCTACCTTCCACAAGCAATTAAAGAGATCTCTCTATATTGCAAACCTGAAATAACCCAAACTCACTGGTATACCATTTCAAATTTCCTTTCAGTATAGATTGCTAATCTTATCCTCATTCCATTCATCTCCGTTTTTGGAAAAATGCAAGGACATTTCAAATTTAACATTATTCCTCTAAAAAGCATATACCTTTTGAGTAACAGGGACCAATTATATTGATAAATTAGTCAATCTTTACCCACATGTCACTTAGCGCACTGTACTTTATAGGAATACAACCTAGCTAGTAACACTACTATGAGAAACTTCAATATAAACAGTATATTGGGCCTTCAGCATAACATGAATAATTCCTACCAAAAAGAAGCTGCTTAATAGACAGTTAGTGATGTAAAAAATTATATTCAATAGTACCCAAATAATCAAAAATATTTTTAAAAGGAGAAAATGAAGTCTATTTAAATAACATAGTGGACATCAATGTTAAATCTTATTAATAAAGTAGGAAAAATAATTTTATAACCATCATTAAGCCTGAGTAGTTATAAAGATACCCTGTATAATTTTGGAAACCATTCATATAGGTAATTATCCTTCACTGTGTACTGGGAAACATTGGAAACATTGTCATATGAGTACAGTCACACCCTGAACCCTTGTTAAATTTGAAGAAGTGAAAAAGATAAAAAAAAAAAAAAAAAAAAAAAAAAAAAAAAAAAAAAAAAACTTCAAACAAATGTCCACTTCATTTTCTGTCTCAAGTCAGTGGGACAGAAAAATTCAGAACACACTGATTCTTGGCACGCTCTGTACTTTACCTCTATAGCAATTAAAAGAGACAATGTTAAAATAATGGAGAAAAAAGACAGAGAAGACAGTTCTGATGGCCTCTACCACAGTGACCCTGTGCTTTCTTTGCATCCATCTCATTATTCATTAGAAGGTGTTCAGTTTCAATGCCTCCCATGCCAGCTCTGTAGAGTCAATCTTTAATCTGCTCCATTCGGTTGTGTCTTTGAGCAGGCACATTCCAGTATACTTTATAACACACCCTGTTTTCAGTTCTTAAACTTTACCACTTGCATGACAATTTTTTCATACTTTTCCCAGTGATTATGCTAGGGACATCAGTACCCAAGATGAGATGGCCCAAATAAGAAAAGGGTGTTTCTAGCAGCTTGGTTAAGGTGTCTGCAAGTCTCAGAAGTTCATATGTGTAAAAAGAGAAAGGAAGTTACAGTTCTTCAAGACATTTCTTGCTATTCTATCAAAAATTATTTCGCAAAAAATCTACTTTAGAAATGCTTTTCTATACTCTTGATCTAGTATTTTCTATCACCAAAAACAATCTTTCACTTTTAACAAATCAGGCATTTATGTAAATCTCGATTACATTTTTTGTTGTTGTTGGGAATAAGGAATAAGCAATGTCTTTTAAAGATGAACATATAGGTTCTTTAAAAATCAAGGAAAACTGAAAAGTTATATATAAATATTATGAATCAGTATAAAATTCCTGGGTTCATCTGCAGTATCCCCAAAAGGTGAGGGGAAGAGGAAGGAAGGAAGAGGGAGGAGAGCTACCTTGACTACAGAACACTTGTGCTTGTTGATTATGAATAGCAGCAGTTAATTTTCTGAGTGTTTATTAATGGCATACAATTACAGAATTCATTTCCTTGCTTAGTAACAATTTTCTCACGTCAAACTGAAATGACTTTTTCTATTTTTGAGTTTTTGGATAAATGTGAGATTCATAATCAACTCATTCTATTTTACTTTAAAAGGTGGATTTTTAATAACCTTACCATCAGAGTGTTTGGTTCTCAAGGAAAATATTGCCTATTTGGCAGAATGAAGATATTTACTAGATTTTATGTGAGATTGACATAGTGGAGCAAGAGAAAAAACTGGTCCTTACTGACACGGAACTTGGCAGAATATACAGGAATAATATCAACAAGTAAAAGTTAAATACAGAGAGACTTTATAAAGTAAAAGGATGACCTCAAAAGAATCAGTTAGGGCTTTATAGAGCAATGCTTAACTTGTTTCACCCATGCACCAATCTGTCCGTTCCTCCATTCATTCAACACTAGATTTTTTTTTTATGTATTTGGTACAGAGTCTCACTATGCAGGTCAGACTCATAGTTAACCTTCTGTTTTCAACCTCTCCAGCACTGGGAAAAAGGGGTGTGCTACCATGCCATGTCTTGGTGGCCAGCTCAGCGCATCCGAGGCCATGGCTGGTGTGGCACATGGTGTCGGGGATCAAATCCTACTCCCTCCACTTGCCTAAGTAGGATCTTAGTCTGCTGAGTTATCTTGCCTGCCCTCAATGTTAGCTCTTTCTTTTTTTTTTTTTTTTTTTGGTATGTGTGGCTTACCTTTTCCTGGGAGCAGGGATGGCATGGCATGTGGTGCCAAGGATCAAACCACAGTCCTTGTTGGCTTGCCTAAGCAAGCACTTTAGACCACTGAGCTATCTCACCTACACCTTGATCTTAGCTTTTGAATGCCTAAGAGTCACTGCAGTAGCAGCTACAGGAATAGGGAGGAAGGAAACACAGAAGTTCTAGCTCTTGTGCTGCTCCCAGACTGGGAGAGGACATAGATATTAAGAAAATAATCTTATGAGGTATTTAACTACATGTTATTCCCTTGAAGAGTTAAGAAATATCTAATCATATCTGTCCTTTTTATATTTTAATGAAGAGGACAGTGTCTGCTCTGAAGGTTACACCTCATATGTGCTTTCCTAACATCCTGTAGCTGAACCACTGTTATGGATAGGAATATATGATATTGTTCAGATAAGGTGAATAAGAAAAATGGTTTAGAATCCTGCCTGACACCTTCATCATTAAACAGGTCAAAGAAATTATGTGCCTAAAACTGTACAAGCAATTACGAGTTCTGAACTAAAGCATGGTTCTCTTAATTTAGTGCTCATCTAACTATCTTAAATTGACTCTGAACAGAACAGCTTCACACGCTGTCTGGCATTCAGAATTGCTAATGATTTCCTGCTTCCTCTCCTCTTGTCAACTAATCACTCTACATTTATTAATGGAATTGCTTATTAAGTAATCCACTATATTCCGTTCATGCTTATTATTCTATCCTCAGTCATCAGATACTTTTGTGTCTTACTACAAAAACACAAAAAATAAATCAACTATATATTTGTTCCCTCAAAGTCCACAAAACTCTCCTTAAATATTTATATATTGTGTCTTTTTTATAACAATGGTCACTAAATGAGGGACACTAACTACTGCCTTTCTTTGTAAATAATAGCCATGCCTAGTAGCAGCTTGCCTGTGTCCTCAAAGAAGGCATTTGCTGTGTGGTCCTCTACAGAAAAGATGGAAATGCATCTTTCCTGGCTGGATTTTTTTTAGTACACAAAAGCCAGTTTTATTGCTCAGTAAACTTTATAAGACTAATTACTATTGAAAATTTATATGTTCTTTGAGAATATTTCAAAGACTTCAAGAAAGTGTCGCACAGCTATTATTATTGTTAGATACTTGGCTTAGGAGAACACTGAGTTGACTTGAAATTAGATAAGTGGCGAAAGATAACTCTGTCAATTACAAGTTGTGAGGCATGGGTAAGCCACTGGCCATCCTCTGCCTAATTCCTACATGATAACTGACACTCAGGATTCTGAAAATAATGAGACATCAAATATGTTTCCCATGTATCTGACTCATGATGCTCAATAACTGATATTCATTATTATCATACAACACAGTATTTCACTGTTTGAATTTACTTACCATGCCAATAATAAATGCTTATGTGTATTGGTCCATATAGTGCTCAGTATATGGAATATGTTTTAATGTTGATATTGTACCTATTTAGATCACTCACTCACACATACAAAAAAGCCTTTTGAATAAGTACCAAAGTATGAAAGTTAGTTTCACCACATCTAACCATTAAACAGTTAACATCTGGTTTGATTGTGCTAACAAAACATTATTCTATGATGTGAGACGTACCCTGAGCGCTAATGGAACAGCTGAATAGACTAGCACACATAGCAATTCAGTTTCTGCAGAAAAGTGTGTGAGTTCCTTGAACTGTGATATATTTTCTATTTCTGTGTTGCTCTAACTAAACCAACGACCTTATGAGCATGAATCAAGGAGAATGGCTCAGTGTTACCTGTCAAATGTCAAGCAGTGAGATGAGAAGGGAGTTTGTTCAGACACCACAACTTTAAATGATGCCAAATGATATTCACATATTCTAAACCATGCGCCTGCTGTCATTCAGTGAGAAAGCCTGCTGTTTGGACATCTATCCTCATGTTCAGAGACAAGCAGGAGCACTGTGGAGCGCCCTTGCTGGCAAGGGATGACACATGTGGCTTCTTTCAAGGAAAAAAAAAACTTGAAGTTGTAAGGAAATACAATGCAAAACAGAACCACACAATCTACACATGCGAGTTGAAAAGCAACAGTTGTTTAAAATATTCACCTACTTACTTGTATCTTGCTTCACTTCATGAGAAATGCCAGTGCTTTTATGGGAAATGTGACACTCAATGGCAAAGCACAAAATACATAACAGTAAAATCAAGGAAATTAGGAAGCAAATATCAAATGAAGATGAGCAACATAAAATAGTAGTGAGGAGAATATTCAAAACATGTCTGTGATCATACCTGAAGTTAAATTGAAATTATATCTTTGATCCTATGTTTGCTTATCTATTCACCTATTAAGGCTGAGTTGTCACCAGTTTTGTGAAATTACAGTGACAGGTACACTGAGCTGATTTCCAGCATGTGCAGTTCTGTATTCTAATCAGTATATGTGCAAAGGAAGGCCACATTTTCTCCTTAGTTCCCACCAGCATTGACATTGCTAGTCATACTTTAACCATTTTATCTTGTGCCTGGTAGTAGCTCAGGGTGATTTTCACTCACTTTTCCCTAATGGATACAACCCATAAAGCATCTTGTTATATGACTATCTGCCATGTGTATATCATCCTTGCTAAAATTTTTACTCAAATAATTTGTTTTTTAACTGTGTTATTTTTATTGCATTTTGAGAGTTCATTAGGTATTCTGCATTCTATATGTGCTTGATAAATACTGTGTTTTGTCTGTAGCTTATCTTTATTTTCTTAAAATTTTAAAAGGAATTTAAAACTTTAGCTTAGTTTTAGAGATCATGATTTTGACATTCTATGCAACATTTTTTTTCCTAAGTCAAGGTCACAAATGAAAACTTTGTACCTTTAGCTTTTAAGTTGAGGGTAAGACCATTCTGAATTATTATTTATATTAAATGGAATGTGTGGTCTAGTGATTGCTTTTTGTATATGGATATCAATGGTTTTGTTGATGGAGTGTCCTGTGCAGTGAGTTTTCCCTGTACTTTTCAAATAAAATATCTGAAGTAAAAATGACTTGTTCATACATAGTCAAGTCTATTCTTGAAATCTGTTTTACTCTGCTGATTGATTTCATCCACCCTTATGCCATTGCCTAGGATATGCTGGTACACTTATTGTGAATTTAAAATAAGAGTTGAAAATCAAGTACCAGGGCTGGCCAAATAGCTCAGTGGATTGAAGTGCCTGCAAGCAAGTGAAGGGGGCTGGTCTTGGATCCCCAGGGCCTGTCCTGCTGGCCCCAGACTCAGGATGGGCTGAGGTGGTAATTGAGAGTGGGCCTGATGGCACGTGCCTGTAATCCCAGCTCTTGGGAGGTTGTAAACAGGCAGATCACTATGAGTTCGATCTAGTAGTGAGTCCCTGAATACCCTGTAGACCTTTCCCTAAAATTAAAAATAAACAATCATGTACTAAGTTCAAAGTGATTTTACTTATTCTAGATCTTTGGAATAAAGATTTTAGACTCAGTTCAATCATTACCATGAAAAAACATGGAACTATTTCAGTTAGCATTGTGAGTCAATAGATCACCTTGGTAAGATTGCAGAGTGTAAAAATATTTGGTGTCCTGACCCATGAATATATTTGTAGAATTATGTAAGTCTTATTTCCCTTAGTAAAGTTTTGTAACATATAAGTGATTCTGATGCCACAGAATACACTATTTTAGAAAAGGTAACTTTAATTTTTTTCAACACTTCATTGCTTTTTGGTAGTGTGGAGTACGGAAGACGATTCTCCAGAGGTTCTGCCTTGCAGTATGTCTTGCAAACAGTGGCACTGACGGCCTCTGTTCTGTAACACAACTGTAAAAGTAACTTATATATCACATGGTCTTGGGTAATAGAGGCATTATCTTCCTCTGCAGAAAAGAGAAATTCAGATTTGTCCAGAAAAATGCAGAAAATATGTTCGATCAGGAAAAGAAAACGCAAGTAAGCTTATTTCTTGAAGTTCTTTAAGTTTGAGGTTGCTCTTCTTCAATAAAGCTGATGATGTCTGTGCAAGTTGCCAGGCATTGTTGTCAAGGAACTGATGAAAACAAGTATGAGCACGGTTTTGCCTGTGTCCCTTCCTCTGTCTGAGGGTTTTATGTCTACGGCAACAGTCATGAAAGTGAGAAAGATGGTGCTATCAGCTATATGAAAGATATAATCTCAGCTTCTTCAAAGTTCTTGAAAATACACATGAATAAAAATAAAATTTGTGTGACTTATCTCATCAAACTTGCCAAATTCTCTTGTCAAACTGAGATGGTGCTTGATTCATGGCATCCTATTTCTGTAGAAATGATGTAGACAATCGTGTTGGACTGTGAATATAGTTTTATTTCTCACTGATATGGATGCTTCTTATTTAAAGTCATTCCCTTTTGGGCTGGTGAGATAGCTTAGTGGTCTAAAGCACTTGCTTAGGCAAGCTTAGGCAGGCACGGGGGACTGCAGTTCGGTCCCTGGCACCATATGCCACATCAGCCCTGCCCTCAGAGTGGACTGAGCAGGTCAAACAAATTTTAAAAAGTGAATAAGTGAATAAAAAATTTAAAATGAATAAAAGTAAATAATAAACAAAGTTTAAAAAATTAAAAATAATTGTAAATAAATAAATAAATTAAATTCCCTTTTTATGCTTGATAAAATGTCTCATAAAATATTGAATGGACTTGATACAGGTGAACATCCTTGTCTTGCTCCTGATCTTGTGGGGGCTGCCAAATAAGCAGTGAGACCTTATTTCATGAACACATTACTTTGCAAACAACTTGGGTCACAAACACTTGGCAAAATTCTGTCTTTGTTTGGGAACTCTGCATCAGTTGACAAACATGAACACAGCACCTTGTTTTCTAGAATTAAGTTTATAAACCAGTTGCCATTGTACTGTATATTTTATGTTTCTGGGCCCACAAATTTGTATCCCTGTAATTTTTTTTAATGTAATTGATACAAGATCTCTCTATACAGCTCAGACTTAGAGTGATCCTCCTGTTTTCAGACTCCTCAGCACAGGGATTACAAGATGCACCACTATGTCCAGTCTCAGTGGTCGGCTCAGCACGGTCAGGTGAGGAGGCTTACATGGCATATGGTGCTGGGCATCAAACCCCGGTCTCTGTGCTTGCTTAAGCATGTGCTTAGTCCACTGAGCTATCATGTCAGCTGTCCTTATAAATATTCTTGAGCTTTATCCTAGAACCTTGACTAGGTAATGATTTGAACACTCTACAGTTTACTTTGAATATTTGTTAGGCAGCACCAGGGCCATGCTCATGCTAAGTTAAATGCTCTTCGCTGCTGCAGCAAGACCTCTTAGTTGCTTCCCAGGGCTCATGAGATGTGGCTGGGGGAGGCAGACACTGTTGAACTTTCTTTAGCTCAGCAGCCAGATGTTGCTCCTTTTTCAAGCTGGTGCTTCTCTAGATTACAGTTTCCTCAAATACTCCCCAAACTGTGTTCTTTCCAGTCTTTACAGGGTCTGCCTGCTAGTCTCAGGGTCCCCATACTGTTTCCAGTCTCTGCTCCCATGTTACAGGAGACAGCTCAGAAGCAGAAGTGATTGCCTGACAAATTCAAGGTCCTGAGTGTGATCCCTGGTACTGTAGCCTCTGATGTAAGAACTGCTTTTATATTTTTGAAAAGTGAAACAAGCACATAGCAAAGTGTGGTAGCACACTCACATAACCTACAATTTCTGGGAAGCTGAAGCAAGGAAACTAAGTTTGAGCCAAGCCTGGTCAATATGGTGACTTAGCCAGACCTTATTTAAAAAATTAAATAATACATAAATATGTTAAGGATGTAGCTCAGCACAAATATGCATTTTTGAAATATATATATACAGGGTCTTGCTACACTTCTCAGACTCATAGTGATCCTTCTGTCTCAACCTCCCTAGGGCTGGGAATACAAGTGTGTACCACCACCTTTTGGGGCCAGCAGGGCATGTGGTACTGGGATCCAACTTGGGACTTTGCGCTTACCAGGCCAGCGTTTATGCCACTAAGCTATCTTCCCAGTCTAAATGTGCAGGTTTAATACAAAAGAATTATGGATTATAATGGACTACAATATATAAAATAGTTGTTATTTGCTAGTAAGGAATTTTTTTCAAATACTAGTTTAAGATATTGGGGATATTAAAATACAAAAAAAGAAAGCAGGTGCTAGGGGCACAGGTTATGAGCGGCAATATCTAGAGCTTGCGGCTCTGTCTGAACGGCAATGTGTGCAGAGCAGCAGCGTTTTGCCCCAGCAGGCCTTGCGAGGCTTATTAAAAAGTGGTGGTGAAAGTGAACTGGGGAAGCAAGCAGCACTGACCAAAGTTCTAAGGCTGGGCATATCCGGGCATGGATAATGCTGTCAGAAGAGACTATGACATCCACAGCAGCTGGGATATAGCTCAGTGGCACAAGTGCCTGCCTGGCACGCACAGGTGTTGAGTTTGATTCGGAGAACTCCCCAAACTTCCCCCTAAAAAAGCCATGCAAAACATTCTAAAAGTTAAGTAATTCTGTTACAAGCTACAAAGTTATTGTCATTGTCAGCACGATAAAAGAATCAGCATAGTACACTGAATCAGTATTTAAGGATACTGTTTCTTAATAAATTATTTTTGAGCACCTTCTATGCATGAAGTACTGTTTGACAACTAAACGTATAGTGGTGTCAAAAACATACAAACAACATTCAAGATCTCTAAGTGAAATTACACCTGAATATTTATGGATGATTTTGAATTTTGGTCGGCACTGTGCGCCATTTGGGAGGTGTTACTTAGACAGAGTGTTGAGGGGGGTGGCTCTGAGGTCATGCCTCTCCTACTGGTTTATGGGAGATGAAAGAAGCCAGCCGTTCCACCAGTGAGCTAGGGAAAGCCCTGAGGCATTCATGAGCTGCCCTGGCAGGGACTTTGCCTTGGTGGTTTCTCCTCAGGCAGTTTTGTCAGCTATCTCCATTGATCTAGGGATCAGAAGGCAACCTCCCTTCTGTTTTTTTTCTGCTACTGCTGAGAATAGAGTTTCAAGAGAGAGAAATGTGCAGATATTACCTAAGAGTCACAGCCTTTAGGTGACATCCCTGCTTTGCCCATAGTGGTACACTACACGCCCCTGCATTTAAGCATTTATTATACAACAGCAGGAGGGCAATAGAATACTATTGCTCTTCCCAGTTGCAGCAGTGTCTGGCATTTATTAAGCGCATACACGCATCAAGGATCTAACATGTAGTAATAATTTTGACCTCAAAAGAATCCTGTGTAGGGAAATAATGCAAACCTCATTTTCCACCTGAGGAAGCTGAGGTAAATAGAACTGTCGCCCAGTTCAGGCAGCCAGTATGTGTTTAAAATTGGTAATATAACTTAGAAGCTACATAATCTTATAATGAATGTATTACTCTCACTTCTTTTTCAAGAAATAATGCATAAAGATGGGACACATTCCAAGTATTCAATTTCACTTCAAAAGGTACTTTGAATCTTTTATTAATTTGTTTTCTAAATTCTGTTTTCACTACCCTTGTTGTTTGCACAAACTCTGCTAGTACGATTCTGAGAGACTTAGTTCTTTGAGATAAGAACTCTCCTTCCCTCAAACCACTGATTAAGCTCTTTTCATTCCTTCTGGCTGTTGGAGAAATGTCCAGTTGTGTTCCTTCCGCACTCGCGTTCCCCTCAGCTCAGCTCAGTGGCAGTCACTGCACAGGTCCCCCAGTGCTCCAGTACCTTCTGGTTTTTGTTCTTTTCATTACTGGCACAGAGCTGAGGTTTATGCTCTGTGTAGCAGCCAGTCTTGAGGACAGAACAGATTTTACAAAGTTCACTTTACGAGATAGCTTCCTTTGACATGCACACAGTTAGTGGTGCTTATTCTATTAAATTCATCACCTAGATACATAATAAACCATAAATTTCACAAAGCTGAGAATTGTGTGCCTTCTGTTTCCTGTATGCAACCCTTGCCTTTATGAGTACTTTCTTAGTATAATGGGAATTATTTTACAAGCTGATTACAGTGGGTTGGGGTTCGAAGATTATATATGAAATTAAATTATGAAATAGATTTCACTGCATAATAGTAAGCAATTCTATATATTCTAAAATCCCACAAAAAATTGACAGATTTAGACAAAGGAGAGATGTTTATTTATTTATTTATTTATTTTGAATACTAGGAAGCCAAGTATAAATGTTCTAAAAGATAGAATATTTCCCAATATCATGCTTTCTGGGCTCTGGAGATAGCTTGATGACTTAATCACCTGCCTGAAAAGTGCAAGGACCCAGGTTCAATCACCAGTACTGCATGCTGTATGGGCCCTGGAACCCCTCGTACCTCATGCTAGTCACTAAACCAGAGTGTGCTGGCACATGCCTGTAATCTCTAATATCCTAATCTCACGACTCACCTATGTCATGAACCTAAGTATTCAAACATGGTGATATAACTTCAGAACCTACATAATCTTATAATGGATGAACTACTCTCTTTTTTCAATATACAATCTATAAAGATAGAATACATTCTAACAGTTCAATTTCATTTTAATGGGTAATTTGAAACTCTTATTAAATTGTTTTCCAAACTTCAAGTTGTTATAATGACATATACATAAAAATATTATATGACAGAACACATAAAATTTTTAAATTTCTTTATATTTATATAATTAATATATAATTTCTTTCATAAAATTCATTCAATAACTAATCTTACTTAAGAGGTTTTGCATATTCAACTATATGAATGTTTCAGGGTCCTGAAAAAAAAGATCAAAATATAGCACACCCAGATACAGAAAAGAGCCTTACCCTTAAAGAAGACAAAATTTCCATCGCTGTTTTCATACACTGCATCGATACTGGGAGGCAAGCCTCGCCAGAAATAAGTAATTTGCATGGGATATCCATCCATCACCCTGTTGTTTCTCACTCGCCAAAACCACTGATCCTGGAAATGGAGCAAAACCATCAGTCAAAAGACATGCAGATATCACATCAGCTCATTGCGCAAGAGTTGACCAGACAGTTTCAGAGTAAGCTAGCCTCATCCTACAGCAAAACAGAGCAAGGGCTTCGAGGTTTCATAGCAATGGTCACACAGTTTTCTGGAACAAACAACTCCCCAGTCTTCAAACCATACGGAGTGATAAAAATGATAACGTCAAAGTACTTGATCTGGTCATATGAAACTATCCCCAAGGCTTTCTGCCTAGAAAACAAAAGTAGCACAAACAGGTCATTCCAGAATGAGGATGCAGGTGAGTTTCCTGAAAATGAGAAAAGCAATGTGGCTACTTGTGCGCCCTACCACGTGTCCTCACATGTTTGTACATGTGACATTTCCACACCTAAAGTGTTTGTGATTGCCTTGGGGTGGGGGGGAATCTCTGCTGTGCCCAGGTTACACCTGTGTTGATGTGTAATTATAAACACAGCGCATCTTGAACCATTCAGTGTGTCCAAATTCACTCAATAATTATTATCTAAATGATCAAATTTATCTTGAAAAAATGAATCAATGTCAAAGATTTCTATTGCAGTGAATTGTTTCAGTTATCTGCTAACATGATAGCCTTTATATTTCTCAGTCATTGGACAGGTCGCCTATATATTCTTATTTTTAAGGAGACACATGATTTATCCTATTGTGTTTATAAAGTTGCTGAATTATTAGCTTGCCTACCAACAATGTATTTCAAAATATTTACTAGTGGAATAAAAGCAAATAATCAACAAAACAGACCAACAAACAACAACAGCAAAAAATAAATAAATAAATAAAGCACAAAACCTTAAAAATACCAGAAATACAGCTTGTGACATTGGGTATTTTCTTATTAAGTATTTCAGAATAAACTAAGACCTATTCAAAGTGCTTTAATGTTGGAATGCAAGGCATATTTAAAATACAATACATCATGCTTGCCTGATAGCTCATCAGACTAAAGCACCTGCTTAGGCAAAGTGCAGTGGCCAAGGTTAGATCCCTGGCATGTCAAGCTTGCCCATCCCAGGGTCATGCTGAGATGGCAACTGAGATTGGGCATGGTACCACCACACCCACATTCAGTGCTAACTTGGGAAGCTGAAAACAGGAAGATCACTAAGACTCTTATCTACATAGTGAGACCCTGTAGGCCCTGTACTAAATACATAAACATACAAAATAAAATAAAATACATAAAATCTTATTTTATTTTAAACTTTACATCAAATTTATATACATACAAACTCACATAAAAGTTAATTATTTCTACTAGACAAGTACGACTTACTAATCCTGAGTTTAAATTCTTTGTCCTCTTTCCTTCTTGTTCTTCTAATTCAGAAGTTAATAAATGATCAGTTAGTTTTCTCAATTTTTGATTAAGAAAAGTTTGATTTGACTGAACTTCCTACGGTTCATCAATTACGTACGCACACACAAATACAAACACACATAATGCCACTGTACTAAACATAATGGGCTTTTCCAGATCAGGAAAATAGCAGCACTCATGTTTTGGTTTTTATTTCTTTAGCATTACGGTGAAACTACCCAAAGTACATTGTATGCTTGTGTTTCTGTTCATAGTTTTAGCTCTTACATTGTTTACTTTTCAGTAAAGTGCAAAGTAACTGAATTTCACGAAAAAGATTATAGTCAGGGAAATACGTGTGGGCATAGAGATCAGTATACCCACCGGTAAAAAATGTAAGAAAATGATAATTTGATTATTTTTATGTGCATAAAAATTTTTGTTGCTGTATTCACATGCATACCTAAGAAAGTACTTTATTTTTTCTTTGAAGAGCATGCATTTCATTTTTTTTCATATTTCACATATTTATTTTTTTGTTTAGACATATTTTATGTGACTTCATTTTTCACTACATTGCTTTGATGTACAGAGTTGTAAGTTATTATTATTTTTTTAATGAGCAGAACATATTTATTGAGGGAAAGGAAGCTCTTGTATGAGAGAGGGACAGGAGGGGTGTCCCGAGTGGGTGGTCACCCTAGAGTTGTAAGTTAGATGCAGTACTTTTTTCATGTCTTATAAGTAGGCTGTAAGTCAAAGATATAATATAAATCTTAAAACAAAAAATTAAGATTAAATAAGATTCAGAAAATTAAATGTTAATTCAAAATTAAATATTTGAAAGCAATTCAACTCAGAAAAAGTTTTTGTGATAGTAAAGAATTACTAAGAATAAAATATAACATGAGTACTAAAATGGCAAATATATGACCAGGACTTCTAACAGTTTGGGACAGGATGTTGCACAGAGTTCTAGTATGTTGTCATGGACAGTGTCCATGACACTTACTGGTGGCCAGTTGTCATTTGTGGAACTGAGTTATTGCTATTTCCCTGATATCCACCCGATAGACCCAGATAGAATCATGACCCATAGAGTGCGGGAGAAGTTCATTTGTAGAATATATTGATGGAATGAATGAAGCAGATTCAAAGTACTATACAGGAAATTAAAACCACGCATTTGCTACTATGGCTGGAGAGGGAAACTATCTGGCTTACAAAATAGGTTTGCTTGGGAGAACAACTTCGTAAGGTCAAGAACCCTCAAAGGAAATATACTGAACAACTATGGGTTAATAACAACCTGGCAGAGGAGATATCATGATCATAAAGGTGGTTTTACCAGGGTGAGGTTTATTCTTTGCACTATGGATGTGGTGAGCCCTGTGATTTCCGCAAGTGCAAGAAATTCATCTGCATAATTTGTGATAGCGGGGACTGCTTTGCCCTGATTAAAAAGAGTAACAAGAAACTAATAAATCCTATGTGCTCTAAGAAGGAAAGGATCATGTTAAATTTGTTTTTGGTTTGATTTGTATCTCTAACTCAGAAATATAGCAAATAAATGACAACTCAATATATGGCTGTTAACCACACCTCACTTATACCTTGCACTTGGGTAAATCTTTTCTTCATCCATGCTGTTGACCCAATATGGTCACAGTGATTTCTAGTTCACAATTTGAGCACAAGTGTGCCACATATTGCTTATTAATTTAACAGATAATTTGATTATTTAAAGAAAAACTTCCTACATTTTGTTTAAAGTCAGTAATTTGCATGGGGTATCCATCCATCACCCTGTTTTTCACTTACCAAAACCATTGATCATGGAATTGGAGCATTAGGGGCCTTTCATTAGATATACAACCATGCCAATCATCAAATAAATTATATTTATTAAATTATTTTAGTGTGTCTATGAAACAATAAATTAAAATGACTACCTACTAGATTTTAATAAAGAAATAACTGCTATTCCTTTAGAAGAATTAAAGGGAACCTCTTCTAGAAGACTATGATTTTATCCTTGAACCATGGGGGAGAAACACATCTGTATTCAACCTTTCAAGCACTGCAAGTTTTGTTTTGACTTTAGCTGTAAGGAAAAGAAAAGGAATAATTTCCATAGAGTTGGAAAACTGCTATTTTAGTGTTGCATAAGTAGGAGAAAACCTACAGTAAGTGATAATAACAATAACAAAACTATAGTAACAGCCACTACCAGCACATCCGCAAAGTAAGCTTATGAAAATAAAACACGGTTTGAAAATGACCAAACTTGGTGAACACTAACTCAAATACAATTATTTCACTTAAGATTAAAATATTTATTGTCTCACATATCAACTTATCTTTCCATGTAGCACGGGATCTATAAAAAACATTTTGTGTTGTACTTGGAGATACGTCCTCTCAGTACTGTGTATATAGTGAACCAGTAACAGAGAGGAGAAATTCAGATGACCTATCTATTATTTTTTTTTAAACTCTGGCTTACAGCAGGCATGGTGTTTATTGAGAACTAGATGACAACAAGTGTCTTTGACATTTTTTTTTAGTGAGCAGAATATATTTATTAGGGGAAAGAAAGCTCCTGCCAGAAAGAGGGACAGGACCTGGTCCAGAGGGGGTGGTCTACGGAAAACTGCCTCTTCCAGGGACTTTTATAGAGGAAAACCATGCAGTGAGGTAGGTCTAAGGTGCTGGAGAAGACATGAGAACTTGCTTAGGTGGGCATGAGGTGGTACAAAACTATGGTCAACCAATGAGATTCTAAGCATCATTGCTCAGGTAAAATTGATTAAATTCAGTACCAAATGAAGAAGCAAGTCACACAGCAAGCGGGCAACAATACTGAACAAAGTCTCTTCCTGTTGGGCTTGAGCTAGTAACTCTTTCAGGATCTTTCAAGGTGATTGATGCCTGGTGTCTATTGACGACCTCTAGATAGGACCTCTGGAAAGTGTTGATGACTGCCAGTCATCAACTGCAGCCCTTTCAACCTGAAGATGTCATTGACATTTGAAGATGAAATGATAATGTCATTGATATACCATTATAAAGGATGCTATTTTCTGGGATAGTGTAAAAAACAATTAGAACTAATCTACTTTCACTTCTCTTGGATCCACAGGGTCAATATGTGACTCATAACTTATCTCAATCCAGTTCCTAGATGTCATAATGAAGGAAGGAAAGGTTCATTTAGCTCACAGGAGGTTTCAGTCTATATTCAGCTGGCTCCAAAGCAGAGTGGCACAGGGCAGAGTGCATCAGTTCATTGTGGTGGAACAACAACAATGGTAAGTGAAAGTTTGTCTTTCTGTCTTATATTACATTCAGGCTCTCCGCCTCAGGCTGGGTGTGACACTCACACCCATAATCCCAGCAGTATTAAAATCCATAAATAATCCCAGCCTTGGATCACCCATAATCCCAGTGGATCATGAGTTTGTCTCAAACTCTAGAAATCTCCACCCCATGACTACATGAGGCTTTGCAGGGACAACCAGACACAAACCATAACTCTAGAAATCCCCACCCCACGACTGCATGAGGCTTTGGGGGGACAACCGGACACAAACCATAACAATTCATCTCATAATTATTACTAACATTTTGCTCTGAGCTGCCACGCTATCTCAAGGACTCTGAGTTGCCTCCTGCTCACCCAGAACAGAATTCTAAGTTGGGCCTGCCCTGTGGCTCCTGCTGGGCTCCTTACATCCTCTAATATCCACTTGTGCCCCAGTTATATTAGTTGTCTTGTGGCTTTTCTTATTCATGCAGTCTGCTCTACTTTGAATGTTTAATGTTTATTTCCTTTCTCACAATTTTCTCCTTTTATTGTCAGCTAGAAAATGAGCTCTAAATTCAAATGCTGAACTCCTAACCCACAACTGAGGAGGGGTTGTGAAAGACCATTATTTTTTTGTGAGGATGCAGCCGCCATGAATCTAATTAGGGCCCTTATACAGAAGGCCTCAGAGAGATCCCTTCCTCCCGCGCCATGTAAGAGCCCAGCCGGAGCCAGCTATCTGTGAGAAAGTGGCCCTTATCAGATACAGTACTATGAAGAATAAGGTTCTCTGTTTATGGATCACTTTGTTTACACCATTTTGTTACAGCAGCCTACAGAAACTAAGATACACTGCAAAACTATTTCTTGGTATTTCTACATTCACTTCCTAGCCCTTGTGGAATTGGCATGTGTGTCAACAAATTTGTGCATGTGCTTTAATGATGTTCTTCTACTTTATCACTCTGCCACACAGGAGGAGGGACAATGTATTTTTGTTTATCACTGAACTGTGCCAGCACTGACGTATTGAGAACTGTTCCTTGTATTGTATGAAGCAAATATGTATTTAACAGAGAGATCTTTCTATATTTTCAGCAAAGTACCACAGGATAAAGGGCTGGCCAAATAGCTCAGTGGAATAAAGTGCCTGCAAGCAGGCACAGAGCTGGGGAGTTTGATACCAGGGCCTGCCATGCCGGCTCAACAATTGAGACTGGTCATGGTGGTGCATGACTGTAATCCCAACTCTTGGGAAGTTGTAAACAGGTGGATCACTATGAGTCGGATAGAGTAGTGAGACTTTGAACACTCTATAGACCCTTCCCTAAAATACAAAAAATAAAAAAATAAAAAAAAAAACGATGAATAGCACTATATTTAAGATTCTTCAAGCCAATGTAATTGCTTAATTTGGGTAACAAATTAATTCACTAAGATGTCATATTAATCAAAGGTCCTCCCTGGCTGTGAAAAAAAATAAGGTTACTTATGTGCATAAATACAGATTGTGATCACAAGCAATGTTGACTTAGTTTTGAGGGTTTACAATGTGCCAAGAAGAAATCATATATGTACCAGTGGTGGAAAGAGAAAGTTATACAACTCTCCACATGGGAGAAAACCATTGTAGAGCTGTTTAAAACATAAAGGACGTTATCTGGGAGCAGTGAGAGGTATACACAGTGTCCCTCTGAATGCTCTCTGCACCATGAACCCCTGGGGAGCCAGACTCACCAGGAGCTGGACTTTGGGGGGGGCAGTGGGGCACAAGCAACTGTGGAGATCTGGGCAGGAGGTGGAAACATCTCTGTGTGTTATAAAGTATATTTTTCTTTGTGTAGTTTAATTTAATACATCTTCTATTTGACCACATTATACATTCGCTTGAAAGTTAAAGTCATACATTGGGATTGCATACAAGTGTACTATAAATTCATTAAATTCCACATTAAATTTTGTTTTCAGGCTCCTTGACTGCATACAGAATTATAAAAAGTACAATAGCATTTTTTTTTTTTTTTTTTTTTTTTTTTTTTTTTTTTTTTTTTTTTTTTTTTTTTTTTTTTTTTTTTTTTTTTTTTTTTTTTTTTGGTCTTTTTGAGACTGGGTCTCATTATGCAGTTCAGGCTGGCCTTGAGTTCACTTTTGTAGCCCAGGTTGATCTTGAACTCACACTGATCCTCCTGCCTCAGCCTCCCAAATGCTGGGATTACAGGGGTGTGCCACCATGCCTGGCACAATAGCATCTTTTAAAAAGAAAATAAAGCTATTCACATTGAATTGGTCGTACGTTTTTCCACATAGGGAAAGAAAAAATAAGATTGTAACTCAAGAAGATACTGCTGATGCTTGGCAGGTGGATTCAGTAAAGACAATGCCATTCCAGAAGCTTTCTTCATCTTACCACAGCAGCTGGCACAAGCTCATTGTGGTGTACAACATGAACGTCAGGGAGTAACCTGCTCAAAGCTAGCGTTAGGCTATATTTCTGTCACGAAGACTGTCATAAATATCAGCAATGATTTTGCAAGCATGATTTTTCAAGGCTCATTAATCCAAGACTGCCCTAAAGTGATTCTGGGAGAAATGACACAGAAATGTGCCTCAGTAGGTCGAGCACTTTGGAACACTGACTGCACTTTTGAAAAATGCTCAAAACCCAAACTCACTACAGTAGTAAAAGGAAATTGCAGATTCGCAATGCAGTCATTTAAATCATTTCTGTAGTCATAATTTCAAAATTTCCCTCAATGTGTTTATTTTCAATGAAGCATGAGTCAGCATTCTGATTTTAAGTTTCCTCCTATATACATATTTCTAAGAAAAGGAGATAGAGGAGTTATCATTTTCAGAATATCTTATTTACTACTTGTGATAAATTATGTGAAGACTCATAGTTTCTAAATGACATTTTAAATCATATATATATATATATATATATATATATATATATATATATATGTATTTTGGGGAAGGGTCTTCAAGGTGTTCAGGGTCTCACTACTAGATTGGATTCATAGTGATCTGCTTGTTTGAAGCATCCCAAGAGCTGGGATTACAGTTACTTGCCATGATGTTGGGTCTCAGTTGCCCTCTCAGCATGCCCTGAGGGCCCAGGGATTGAACCCTAGTCCCTATGCCTGCTTTCAGGCACTTTAATCTGCTGAACTATTTGGCCAGCCCAAATAATATTGTTTTATACCAGGTTTTGGTGTATGTACCCATAATCCCAGCATTCTGGGATACTGAGGCAGGAGGACTGCAAACTCAAGCCCAGCCCAGGCAATTTAGTAGTTTGGTGACTCAGTGAATCTGTCTCAGGGGGAAAAAAAAAAAAGAAAAACAAAGGGGGCTGGATATGCTATTCATTGTAAGTCCCTGAGCTTAAACTTCAGTAATTTGTATTTTTAGAAAATTCTGAATTAACCATACTATTTTTTAAACCTTGAAAACTTACATTCATGGATGTGCGATTCAGTAATGTCCATGTAATAACATTTAGACATGTTTTAGAATCTAATTTACAAACTTGAATAATGCATAGTAAAGTAATGCTGCCACACAAGTATGGCTTGGTATAGAAAGACCTCAGGGGGAGCTTGAGATAAGCAGAGGAAATAGGTAGACCCTGGCTGAAACACCTCCCCACAGAGACAAATAAACCATCAAACAAAAGCCCTGAGCATATGCTGTTTTCTTTTTATGTCCTCATGTCTTTTCCCATGTTTCTTTCTGCATTTACGCTCATTTAGAAAGTGAACAGTACATGTAATGAGGAAACGTTTTCACTTAAAAAGGCACCATGAATATAATGCAGTTAGTTAAAGCAGTGAATTAATTTTATGTACCAATGCAAAGGCAGTATTGTGACATATTGCTTTTTGTTTTTATCCATTGGGTCTGAAGATTATGAATCTTGGCAGAGTCAACTGAATTTCAATGCATACATCCTATAATTAAGTGTTGAAAACATATCAAAGGTTTCATTCCTTTTCCTATACCAGCAGTTCTGAGTTTAAGAGGGAGAGGGAGTGAGGAACAGGGAAAGAGAAAGAGAGAGAGAGCTTTAAAACTGTATATTCAGTCTAGAGAGAAGAAAGGCAAACAGCTGGTTTCAGAATGCTCTGTGAAATATTATTGCTGCCTCTATAAAATGTGAACTACTATTTAGTGAATATAATGAACTGGAAAACATCTGTGCCATTAACCCACCTATCAGGAGCTACGATCACTTTTTTTCATCTAAGGAAAATGCTATCTCATTGGCAATAAAACTGTGCTCTTGCTGATTTTAAGTGCAGAGCTATTTTTACCTGGGTACACAGGGCAGTGTGTTTAATTTAGTTTTTGACCGACCATTTCAAAGTTGCCTCCTAATCTTTTTATTTCAAAACACCACAGTTTATTCTCTTTATAATAGCTCTTGTTCTCTGAAACTATCATGTTTAAGGATCTCAATTATCTCGTTACAGCACTGTACACTCTCATCCCTGGAAAAGTGCCTGTTATTATAGCAGTGTTGAATCAATACTCAAAATCAGAGAAACAGAGACAGTGCAAAATAAATCAGCCAGAGCTTTGGTCTGGAGTTAGGGGAACTGAATGGCTGATAGTCCACTTCAGTGCCCTCAGAGAAATTCCTCTTAGCCCTTTCTGCACCTCTTGTGGTGCCCACATCTACCGTATACTTAAACAATTGCATGGAAATTACTGATTAGTCAGTCAGCTTCTATACACTACGCTTTTTCCTGTGAGCAGCATTATTCTTTGTTTACTTTATTTTATTTTATTTTTTTTAATTTTCTTTGATGCTTACACCAGATTTCTCCTCCTTTAGGGATATTTATTTGAAGTTATGTTTCTCATTCCCCAAGACTCATCTGGCTGTTTGCTAACCCCTTCTGTATGCCCACAGAACCCTATAGCTCCTGTAACACTTGCCAGGGTGCCAAGACCTAACCATGCTTTGGAGGATGGGAAAGGGACACACTTCACAACACAATATAGGGACAGTCAAAGGATTGAACCAGGTCAAGGAGTACATTTTCACTTTCATTTTAAATCAGACCTGTGTTTTCTCCCGAGACTTTATCATGCCACTCAAGTGGAAACTCACTGGCTGAAAGTTATACAAAGTAGAACAGGCAGTCAGCATTAAGAATAATATGTTAGACTAAAATAAGAAGCCATCAACCGCCTAAAACTAAGTGGGAAGTATAATGCAGAAGCTCAGGCAGAAGGAGGTAAGGCAATGGACTGCCCAGGAGGAAATGTGTCATAGAGAAAAGATTTATTTTTCCTTCAAAAGGACATCAAGTTACTTGTCAACAAATTGTTAGATGCCTATGTTGAATTAGAAATTGTTCCTAAGAGATACAGTTAGAAGGGACAAAGAATTCCCAAGAAATTGGTAAGCAAGAAACACTGAAAGATTCCTAAGTGAGTTTGTTTCAGAGTTCAGGAGCAGTTGTTGCCATAACAGAGAGACTAATCCTCATTAAGATTACCTAATTGCTTTATGCTAATGTACTCTGGAGAACATTCCTTCTGCTGTGCTTTATTTACAGAAAATAGGGTTCAAAAGGTAAACGCCCTTTCTTACACTCAAGTAAGTCCTCAACAAAAAACTTTGGCAGTATAGTAAAATGACAAATTCCAAGACAGCCCTTAGATGGGAGATGATTATAATTGTTAACAAATAGAAAGCCTTAATATACTGTTAAAAGGAGTAATGAAGAAATGTCTATAAAATAAGAAGTGTGTTAGTCTTTTAATTCCCCAGCTAAATAACAGTATCTGCAAAAATTCTGTTGTCATGATCAAGTAAATTTTAAAAGTTATCTTAAACAACTAGCAATCTGAAGACAGTAAATGAAATAAAACTGATATACTGTATAAGATTAAATGGTGATCACAGTAAAGGAGAGATTTTGGCACAAAATAAAATGGGGCTTGCTCCTATATTTGTCTGTCAATTTCATAAATTAAGAGAGTTCTCAGACACCAGTGGTTGTGAGGAACAGTGGTATCAGTTCATTTTTCAAAGAGAGGCTTTGCAGATATCATAAAAAAAGAAGTTGTCACACAACACATGGAAGGAAAGCACACAATAATTAATGCTTCAACAGGTTGGTGGTGAACCAGGGAAGGCGTGGATGCATCTTTTTGAGAGAAGGGGAAATAAGATTTAAAAAATTAGGAGTTCAAATAGCAACAGCTTAGAGATGCATGTGCTATGAAGGTCAGGTGGTAACTCAGGGGGACCTGTGACAACTAGAGAGACATCTAACTACACACAAATGTGACAAGGAAGAGAGAGCCAGCATATCCAATTGTTGGGAGACCCAAAGACACGATGAAAAAAACACACGAAGCAAACACCTATGTCTGTTTGAAGTGTAGGAGTTGAGAGAAGGAAAGAAAGTACAACATGTACAGATGGCGCTGTTGTGTCTAAAGGGCAGACAATTACGAGGAGTTTGTAACAGAGTTAGGAATTTTACAAAGAAAATACATAATTCAAAAGACTAGAGAGGGAAAAAAGACACTTGAATTAGGCAAAGTAGAAAATGCTAGATAATGAAATACACACAACCCAGAGTGAGGAAGCCAAGTGAATAAATATTGCAGACAATTAACAATGAGTCAAATTTTGGCTTCCAGTGTTGGAATGAAAAGATGCATTTTGCAACACATTTACACAGGTGGGAAAAAGTTTTCCTTGTTTAATCATGCATAGCATTTTAAGTAGTAAATTAGACTTATTTACAACTTTTTTTGTTAAGGATATAGTTGGAAGATCAACTCTAATTTGTGTGTGGCTAAGTAGCTTATATTTCTTAAGGAAAATTCACATTCATGTGGGGCTCACTAGAGCAAATCAGCTAACTTAGTTGAGCAAATAAATTTTTTTTCTGTACTCTGCTTATATAGAAAGAGATATATTTCCAGTCACAGATTTGCAATTTTAACTTCCATGATTTTTATGTTTGGTTAAAAAATAAAGCTACAGAGTGCTGACCAAACATCAGATTAAAGTGCCTGCAAGCAGGTGCAGGGGTCAGAATTTGATCCCCAGCCTTCTGTGCTTGCCTTGCCCCCCGGGGTGCACTGAGATGGCAACAGAGACTGGGCATGGTAGCACATGCCTGTAATCCTAGCTCTTGAGAGGTTGTAAACAGGTGGATTACCATGAGTTTGATCTAGTAGTGAGACCCTGAACAACCTGTAGACCCTTCCCTAAAAAGTACAAAAAAACAAAACAAAACAAAACAAAAAAAAACCCCTAAAACTACTATTAGCTTACACATCTCACAATACAGATAAACCTCATTTTATAATCCACAACTGTTTTATATTCCACAACTCTCCTTCTATTTCTTAAACTTTTACTGATGATAGTTATAGAAAGGAAGAACCATTTTAATTGAACAAAGACTAACATTTAATGAT